>CAUYRH010122499.1:0-45520 GCA_963574655.1 Perodicticus potto | reverse complement strand
TTTTCACATAGTAAATGAGAAAATATCATGAATGTTATATTAATCAGGTTGATAAAAATATCTCCGATTGTATGGGAAGCCTGCACACTGTACTCCAAGACTGAATTATTGTACACAGTTATGACTCAATAAAAAATAATTTTTTTAAAAAAGGGCTGTTGAGATAACTATTTGTGCTTTAGCTATTTCCCTTTGTACTAAATAATTAGTTCTAATAAGTTTTCCAAGGGAATTTTTTTTTCAGCACTAAAGGGAAAAATGGATGTAGGTCACAGAGAACATCTGAGCAGAAGTTTAATACTCATGGGCAGTTATTTAAAGAACTGAAACTGGAGAAGCTTCAGCTTCATGTTCAGTCTGCATTCAGAGACATGCTGGTCCTTTGGTATGACCACCCTGCCACCCAACTTCAGCATATCAAAGTGCCTCAGAGACTGAAGATGAAGAAAGACTTACTTTATCTAATGTATCCTCATTTCACCTGGCAACTTGGCCACCAATTCACTGTTTGAGTAATTTAGCAAGAACAACAATGAAGATGGGACCCATGGAGAAGATATTAGTCAGAGGAACAGATTGTTATGAATAATCCAGCTTTTGTCCTCACAGCCCTCAGGAGGGCTGTGCACTCTGGCTCTTGCTAATCCTGGAAATAATAATTTTTATTTAATGATCTTCTTTAAGAGAAAGCAGATTGCCCACAAAGTATGTTGAGTTGTTCTGATTTGGCTTAGCATTGGCTTTTGAAGCAGCAAAGCTTATGGGGGTCTCTGTGTCAGACAGCAGGTGGATTCTGCATAGGGCTTCTGTGTATCAGACAGAAAAGCCACTGGAAAGCCCTTTTTGTTTCCGTATGAGCCAGCCTGTTCAGTGCACTAGGGGCCAGTATTATGTTTGTTGCAGCTTCCACCAGTGATGGGGGGCTGGACACATGAGGCCAGTGGCACCTATTTGACCAGATGACTTCTTCAATCTCGCCCTTGATTTTTGTTTTCAGTCCTTAATTAGTGAAAGTGTATCCCTGAAAATGGTATAAAAAGCCACACAGATGAATGCAGCACAGAGGCGTGGGAACACAGGAAAGCAGCCTGTAAGCATGTTAGCATCAGTGTGAGCACGGACCAGACTTATTCCCTTGTACTTCCTTATAAGGCTATGACTGACCTTGGGAATGGCTTAGAGTTTAATTCAGTTTAGTTCAACAGACATTTATTGAGATCCATTATCTGCTGGGATCTAAGCAAGCATCTGGCAGTAATAGTACGAGAAGAGATGATAATGATTAATATTATATAGCACTTAATCAACTTGCTAGACAAGACAAAGAACAATAGATGTGTTCACTCATTTACAATAACCTGTAAAATACATATGCATATTTTCAATATGCATCTAAGGAGCTTGAGGATTAGAGCAATTTAGTTCTTATGAATACTCATATGCCCAGCAAAAAAGGGAAGACTAATAGTCCAATCTCGATCTGATTTGTATGTGACACTTGCTGCAGTTTGCTAGTTCACCAAAATCCTTTTCTGCCCCTTCCAGAGCCCATAGCAAGGCAGGGCTTCCTGGCCTTTTTGGAATTAGGTCTAGTTACATGTGACTTTTACTAATGGATTTTAAGTAAAACTGGTGTGCACCACTAACATCAACACTCTAAAGAAAAGGTATGCCTCCTGTAGGATCTCTCTCATTCCATGTGTGGACTGTCACCAGAAAATGGTGCCAGGGTTTAGAGCTCATAATATGAGGGGAACTTGTGTCCAAGCATTACTGCACAGAAAAACACATACTAATAGTAACAGACCCAGGCAAGACACTGTTTAATGTAAGTCACAGCTTTTATCTTTGAGTTATGGTGAGTAATATATGTTATCATGTGTTTCCTAACTCCAAATATGTATTTTTTGTTGTGTTTTTGCTTTTTTTGTTTGTTTTTTCTTTGGAATGCTTTCTGTCTTCAAAACTCTCCGTACCAAGGAAGGAACTTAAAATCATTTTTTAAAAAGGAGATTTGAGAAAATAGATGTACTGGTCGTGGATAAGATAAAATAGAGACAGAGTAGGTTACTCATTATTTTCAAATGAAGGGTTGCCAAATGAGAGACACTTAGCCTTAGTCTCCACATTCCCAAAAAGCAAAATTGGGACTAGTGGAGAGAAGACTTAAGGAGTCAGACTTTAGGTCATGATATGACATATATGTATGTTCAATTTGGTCAAAGTGCACAAAAAGAAGAAGGTACATTTGGGAGCTAGTGAGTTCTTGATCACTGACTTAACCTTCAGGAGTTAAAGAAGTTGGGTTGTCTCTTGAATAAACATTGTAGAGCAAATGTGGATGGTAAAAACAGTCTTCCAGGTGAGTGTAAGCTCCAATCAGGAGACTCTGTGATTCTAAGGATATGTGGTTTGTAATCTTTGCGTCATAGTTCATAACTCCCTACTCCTGAATCTCTAGATTTCCTCCTGATGTAAGTTCCAGTGTGACTGTGTTGTCATGGTGAAGATGGGGAGCACAGTGGATGTGTTCCCTTAATCTGAGGACTGCTTTGTTTCGTATGCAGTTCTGTTACTGTTTGGACGTGGACCTTGAACTAGTTATTTAATATTTTTCCACCTCAGTATCCTCATCTGCAAATGCCAATGATGAGATCTATAAGGATGGGTTTGGGGGAGGATTGAACTAGCTCTGTGTTGAGCACTTACAACCACTCCTGACACAACAAAAGTGTGCAACAAATGTGTGCTAAAAATAATCACTGATAAGTACCTATGAAGCTAGGTGTGCTCCCTTCCCATTGTTAACAGTTACCGGTCATTGTCCTATTCTAGAACCTCACTATCTTCACACTCGGATGATGAACACAGATGTGCTTTTCTGCCCTGGAAACAATTTCTCATTCTAACTGGTAAGCATGTAACAGCAAAGTCAACAAGACCCTAAAGAATGACTGGTAAGTTTGTGGTAGCAGGCTATAAGAAACCACTTTGGTTTTGTTTATTTGGTTGTTTTTTATTTTTATTTCAAAATATTAAGTGATATCACCTGGATAAATTATACAGTGCTGAAGTCAGGGCTTTTATTATGCCAATCCCAAGAACAGAATATATTGTACCCAATAGGGAAGATTTTATCCTCCCCCCTTCCCCCATTCCCCCCTTCCCCTTTCGTAGCTCCTAATGTCCTTTATACTACTGTACAAATGTGTGTGCCCATCACATAGCTCCCACTTATTTGTAGAACATGTAGTATTTGTATTCCTAAGCTGCTTCACTCAGGATAGTGTTATCTACTTTAAAAGATAAATTTTCACTTCTTTTTATGGCTGAGTAGTACTCCATGTATATATATGTGCCACATTTTGTTTATCCACTCATGAATTGATGGGCACTTAGGTTGATTCCATATCTTTACAATTATGAATTGTGCTATGATGAACATTTATGTATAGGTGTCTTTTTGATAGAGTGACTTATTTTCCTTTGGTAATTACTCAATAGTGGGATTATTGAATTGAATGATAGATCTGCTTTAGTTCTTTGAGGAATCTCCATACTATTTTCCACAGGGGTTGTGCTAATTTACAAAATTAGTATGAGGAAATTAATTTCACCAAAAATGTGTGTTATTTTTTCACTGACTCTATGTTGACATTTTTTTGTTGTTGTTGTTAACAGTGGCAGTTATAAGACATAGAGTGGTATTTCACTGGCAATATTAATTTACGTTTCCCTGATGATTAGTGACATTGAGCATTTTTTTAAGTGTTTGTTGTTTTTACTTGCCTCTTTTCTTTCAAAAAAATTCTATTCATTTAGTTTGCCCACATTTTAATGGTTTATTTGTTTTTTTCTTGCTAAGTTATTTGAGGTCTTTGTAGATTCGGCATATTAGCCTTTTGTTACATGTATAGTCTGCAAATATTTTCTCCCATTTTGTAAGTTGTCTGTTTACTGTATTGATTATTTCCCTTGCTGTGCAGAAACTTAAAATTTAATTAGGTCCCATTTATTTACTTTTTTGTTGCCATATTTGACATCTTAGTAATAAATTCTTTGCCTAGGCCATTGTCTAGAAGAGTTTTTCTAGGTTTTATTCTAGAATTGTTATGATTTCAGGTCTTACATTTAAGTCTCTAATCTATCTTGAGCTAATTTTTGTATATGGTGAGAGATAATTTCATTCTTTTGCATGTGATCTAATTTTTCCAGAACCATTTATTGAATAGAACCTATCCCTCCAGGTTTGTTTGTTTTGTTGACAATCAGTTGATTTTAGCTATATGGTTATATTTCTGGGTTCTCTATTCTGTTTCATTGGTCTATGTTTTTACTTTTATACCAATACCATGCTGTTTTAGTTACTATAACATTATAATTATAGTATAATCTGAAGTCTAGTAATATGATGCCTCCAGATTGTTCTTTTTGCTTAAGTTGCTTTGCCTATTTGGGCTCTTCTGTATTTCCATACAAATTTTAGGATTATCTTTTCTAGATCTGTGAAAAATGACATTGGTATTCAGATGAAAATTGTGTTGCTTCTGTGATCACTTTGGATAATAAGAACATTTTACCAATTTCGATTCTTCCAGTCCATAAACATGGAATTTTTTCCATTTGTTTGTGTCACACATGGTTTATTTCATCAGTGATTTGCTAATTCTTTACGTAGAGATATTTTATCTACTTGGTTAAATATATTCCTGGAATACAACCGGAAGTCCTAGGCAGAGCAATCAGGCAAGAGAAAGAAATAAAAACCATCCAGGTCAGAAAAAAGGAGACAAAACTATCTCTGTTTGCTAACAACATGATTTTGTATCTAGAAAACCCTAAAGACTCTGTCACAAACCTCCTAGAACTGATAAATAAATTTAGCAAAGACTCAGACTACAAAATCTATGTACACAAATCAGTAGCATTTCTATATACTAATAACAGTCAAGCTGATAGTCAACTCAAGAACTCAATACTATTTACAATAGCTACAAGGAGAAACCAGTTTGAATTTGAAAGAACCACCAGAGAGATTAAGGTAATTTAGGGATCACAGAGTTGACTCTCTCATGTCTCTGGTCCTCAGACATCACATCTATAAAACGGAACCTCTGGATCATTTCTGAGCTCTTTCTCACTGTCTTGAAGCTGAAGGGCAGTCTTGTTCCTGACATAGCTGACACTATTACACAGGCTTTGCCAAGAGTGAGAACTGAGAAAATTGTTAGTGGCGGAGGTTTGCTCTGTTGACTCAGATATGTGTCCTGTTTATGCATACTGAAATGAAAACCTAGGAAATACCGTAATTGAGCAATAAGGAGAAACTGTCAGAATGAGAACAGCACTAAACTAGTTCCACGTCCCTTTGAAACTTCGAGTTTACATGTTCCTGGGGTGTTTACACATTTATTGCAAGAAGTTTTCCTGTCCTATATAGCCCATCTGCCAAGGCTTTCCAGAAACACCTGCGTTATTTGCTTATACCATAAATACCTAAACCTACGTTTTCATATAGTTTTATTTCCTAGAAGATATTACAGTTACTCATTACATTTTCTTTCACATTCTAGATTGATCATTCTGCCTCCAATTCTCATTTTTCTCTTTCTCGCTGCCCCTCTCCTACTTCTCTTTCTTTCTCCCCCTTACTCTCATTAAGTCACAGTTTATTCTTCAGAATTCAGAAATAAACTATTTGAGACACTGTATCCAACATAGCCTGGAGCCAGAGGTGAGTATGACAGATGACAAGCATTTAGTTTAGTCATTAATCCCAAAGTTCAGAGAAAAAGAATAGAATAGAAAGTTAATAAAGGAAAGAAGGAATTGGGACAGGAGTAGATAGAGGGTCCTAGGAGTCACTGTAACAGACACACTTTCTGATGTTCGAAACACTAAATCCTTGAATTTTGAGTGGATCAGCACTGGTGAAAATTTGAATGTGATGGATGATGTGCTTTTCATTCATTCATTCAACATATATTCCATTAGGTCCCAGAATATGCTCTTCCCTGTGCTCCTTATGTGCCTTCTAACTTCCTTATCACACTTACTATGATCGGTTGTTTAGTTCCCTCCTTTTTCTAGTTACTCTCTAGCCCACACTGACCAATGAGAGCCATTAGCTATGCCTGGCTCTCAAGTATTTGCAACATGGCTAGTATGATCAAGGAAACCAATTTTAATTTTATTAAGTTTTGGGGGGTTGAATCATATGTGAATTGTATTTATGATTTTGCTACAGATAAAAATTTCAAAGCAAAACCAATAAAACATTCTGTGTGAATCAATGTAGGGTACAGAGTTTGTAATAAAAAATAAAAAGTATCATATATTTATTACTTGTAAATTGTGTGCTATACATCCTCTGTATCAGCAGAATTTATGCATATATGTGTGTGTTTCTTTTTCAGAGAGCTGGATATTAAATATTTACCAGCACACCATTAAATGCAGAGGATAATATCATGTGATTGAACTAAAAAGGTGTTGGTTACTAGTAAATAGTGCATCTTTTAATTTATCTTGACTACTTTTTTAAAAGATAAAGTTGTTAAAGCTCTTCCAACCAAAAAATGTTCATTTCTTGTGCAGAAATTATATTAGTCAGAGTTTGAGGCTGGGGGTGGGAATATTCATTTGAACAGATATAAACTAATAGCATCCTGGGCCTTGTTTACCTCTCTATGATCCATATGGATCACATTAAATTCAAATTAAGAAACTTGGGCAGTGTATTTTAAGTATTGAAAATTTAGCATCTGAATTGAGACATACTGCAAACATAAAATATACAGGGAGTTCACATTTTAAGTATGATTTTATCTTATTTTTTAAATACAATTTTAAAACACATGTACATGCATACATGCTAAGACACAGTAAGAAAAAAACGAATGCAAACAATCTTAATTTGTCATGTGGATGACATGTTCATATTATGATATTTGGGGCAAATTGAACTAAATAAAGTATATTATGAAAATCAATTTTAACTGTTTCTTTTACTTTTCTTAATGTGGCTACTAGAAAATTCAAAATTATATATTTGGCTCTCAGTATGTTTCTATTGAAAGACTCGCTATTGATATGCCAAAAATAGAAATGATGTTTGTTTTTATATTCTTGGGCACTAGCATGGTTCCAGGTACCAAATAAGTGCCCAGAATAATGATTTGAATGCATGAGTCAGTGACTGGCTGAGTTTATCTCACTTTTAATATTTTGCATGCTGCCTTGCATGGAGCAGGCAGCAATAAGCATCAGGTTCTCACGTAATTGATTGACCACTGGTCTAGATTTTGAAATATACACACACACCCACACATACATGTAAAGAAGAGCATTACCTTTATGTTTTTCTTTTTGACATTATTTGAGACTTGCTGGTCTTTTTTTGACATTATTTGAAACTTTCTGGTCTTCTTTAGACATTATTTGAAACTTTCTGGTCTTTTTTGACATTATTTGAGAGTTTATGGTCTTTTTTTGTCATTATTTGAGACTTTCTGGTCTGTTTTTGTGTGATCATAAACATAAACTCAGAAAAATGAAGTGGAAAAGAAAAGTAAAATTCATGACATGCTAGAGTAAAACTTAAAATTTTCTTTTCCCCTTTTATTACAATAAAAGATGACTTTTGATACCTTGTCGTCTATCCTCATTACCTGATTCTTTATATGCATCCCTTTCCAATTTTAATGCTACTGAAACTAGGCTGCATCCTACAAGTAAGGAATGTATTGAATATGGCAATAGTGGTAATTTTCCTTATTTTAATCCACAGAAAGCTTGTACTAAGTCAGAGTGGTTTCTTATGATCATCTTAGAATCATGGAAACAAGGATAAGGTCAATGGAAATTCAAGACCAAAATGTTTGCATAAACACAATGAAATATTTTTTGAGATAGTACATCTTTCAAATGAGGTGTTCTTTTAGGCATCCTCTCGGATTTGTGTGAGATGAGTATGTAGAATGTAAACACAGAGTAGTATGATCCAAAGCAGAGCCACAGAAAGTAGAAGAAAACGTAAGTGGAAATGAGCAGGTTTAATTGGCGAATACTTCAAGGAGGAGAGATTTGGTTACTTTAGAAACACTTTTGGTGTATTTTCAATGGCTAAAGTTTCAGCTGGGACAAGCCCCTTCCTCCGCTGATGCTTCCAGGATTCTTTATTTCTACCTTCTGCCACACTCCCCACCTAAGACTCTATGTTCGGACATACCCTGTTAGTTGTCTTCTGTAAATGCATGTCATTATTTCAACTGATCATTTTTGTCCTTTTCCTGCAATGGCCTTTCCCTTGTTCAATCAACTAGAAAATTCTTACTTTTACTTTGAGGAAAAGTTCAATCTTTACCTCCTTTATTATGACGTTTTTTAGATCTCACATTGGACCTGTCTTGGACATAATTCTATAACAGGGTTTAATTCAGTCATTTTTTTCTACATGTATCTGACCAAAATACCTTTGAGTTTTGAAAACTGAAGCTTTACCTTATCTATTTCTAAAGCAGTTGTTCTCAAGCCTGGTTTCACAATAGAACATCTGAAGAGCTTTAAACAACCAATCAATAGGCAAACGTACAAAGACTGTGCCTGAGAGCCACATGAATCAGAAATCAGAATTTCTGGAGGTAGGGCCCAGGAATAGATACATTTTAAGGTCTCTACATAATTCCAGTTTTACATTGGTTAAGAAACATTGGTCTGACACTAGGAGGCTGAGGTGGGTAAATTGCCTGATCTCAGGAGTTCAAGACCAGCCTGATCCAGAGTGAGACTCCATCTCTAAAAACTAGCCAGGTGCTGTGGCAGTCATGGGTAGTCCCAGCTACTCAAGAGGCTGAGGCAAGAGAATCATTTGATCCCAAGAGTTTGAGGTTACTGTGAGCTATGACACCGTAGCACTCTACAGAGGGAGAAAAAAATAAGACTCTCACAAAAAAAGGACGGAAGGAAGGAAGGAAAGAAAAAGAAAGAAAAAAAGAAAGAAACATTGGTCTATATGCATATTCATGGAGTTCATGCATACCCATTGATTTGAACTGAAGACTAAAGAAAACTATAGTAAGTTGTAATCTAAATTTAGAATGAACCAAGCCATGTCAACATTACAACAAAAATATTTCTCATAGGCCACTAAGACAAAACTAAAATAAAATAAAAAAGCCTAAAATGCAAGAATTCTAAATATTTTGCTCTGCATTACAAGAAGTGAGATCATAAAAGTGAGAATGTTGTGTTCCTCTGTGCAATAAAGGACATGATTAATTGGTCTGTAACACCCATTCCAAGCCTAAACCAATAATACCTGAATCACAAATCTTTGGAGGTGGAAATGCTCTCCATGGACCCCTGAGTCTCTTGTCTTCAAGATGGTTGAATAATTTCATGTATGTAAGACCTCATGCTTTTCAAAGAACTTTTGGGATCATCATCTCAGAAAAATTTGTTACGTAGACCAATCATCCCCATTCAGCAGAGAAGAAAAGTAATGCTTGAAGCGTGATGATTGGGTTTTCATGAGCACGCATGAGATGTGCCTCCCACAAATCTTGTTACGACGTCGGCACATTACCCATCTGATGTGAAAAAAAAAAAAAAAAAGAAAAAGAAAAGTAATGCTTGGAGTTATTCTGTGATGGACCAAAGATCATACAGATAATTAATTACTGTGTTTCCTGTCATCCATGTCATTTGCATGCCCAAGGGGAAGAAAAAAATTGAGGAAGCTCTTGAGATTTTTTAATAATATAGATGTAAAGGCATACATTACCATTTTCAGTGTGCATGGAGTCAGAGAAGGGCTGTGATCATGGTCAGGGTCTTGCTGTATCTTCAACTTCCATTCTCCTCTCCTGCACAGTGTTCATTTCTCTGTCCCCACATGTCCCCCCTTCCCCTTTGCAGCACTAAGATCTGGTCATGGCTCTCTTGTTTCCTTTTCCTACCTATTATTAAGATGCTTCACCAGTACCTACACATGTACAGTACTTTGCGGATAACACTCTTATTTACTCTCGTAAGCAGCACTGCAGAAGTGCCACACAACAACTTTTACAGGAGGCTTTATTATTCTTAGAACAATTGTACAGACCAGGAATCCAGGGTCTAAGAAGATGAAGTACTTAAGTACAATCAAACAGCTGGATTCTCATAGAGCTGAGGCTCTGACTCATATGTTCTGCTCAGAATTTTGAAATTCCAACCTCTTTCTGTTGTTCTCCCTGCTGTGTGCAAGTGAGCAACCTTCACTACTGAGAAGCTACATAACTGGCAAAGACAAGAGTTTTGCTCAAATACAAGCAATGGAGTCAGATCATAGGTCACAGGAGATTTAAAACATTGTGCAGAACATTTAGGTATATATGCAAATATAATTATCATTTGAGCCTATGTAATAGATTATTTTGTCATTTTTAAATATTTCACTTCCTTCTTCTGGTAGGAAGAAGGTATTTTCTACCCTCCTAATATTGTGCTTGGCTGTTTGACTTGGTTTGGCTGTCAAGGTGTTAAAATACTTTGTATATACCATATCCAAGTTTCAAATGTGACTGCACAGCTTTTTACTTTATGTGCTAGATGTGGCCTCTCCACTCTAGCTAAGTCCAAAGTATGAAGACATATGGAGCAAAGCAAACAAAGCTGGAGAAATTATTGACATGTAATCTGACTGAAAGAACCAGTGTGTTGTTACTGTACACGCCATCGTGATTTTGGCATTGCTGTTAAGCAGCAAAACTGACTTATACAGTCTACTTCTAATCTATTCCTCATAGACCCAGAAGATATTCAAATTGCATTATTAATGTGAAACAAAAGATATTTTTAAATACTGATTTGTTGTGTGACTTTAGAAAGTCCCATCACCATTCTGCACTCTCATTTAAAATGCTAACCTATTCACTTATGGACAAGAATAAGAAATAAAAAGTAAGACTGAGATGCATCTTCTAGTTCTTAATAAATGTTAATTACAATTCCTTGGCTGCAAAGTAAGCATAATGAAATGTAAAGCCTCCGTAGGCATGATACGTGTGAAAACAACACCATTATGACCAGAGCAATTTGAGGCCGAACTCAGTAGAATATTAAAATTTCCTTTTAAATTATCCTAAATTTTAAAAGTGTACCATCAACACAGTATTATCCATATGCTTTTATTGACTGCTTAATCACGAAGGAGGCAGTTAAGCAGATCAAGAGACTCTATTAACAGACGAACCCCAAAGCAAATATGATGAAATGTAATTACAGGGAACAAATGATCTGGAGTTTCTCAGAACCTCCCAGAACCCTAAAAGCATTCTAAACATGATTTATGGCACCACAGACTGAACCTGTACCCCCCCATCCATTTTGCCCACAATCTGCTTTCTGCACAAGACCGAGAAAGCACACACATTCAGATAAAATAATGGTCTATTTGTACAACAACTTAAAAATGTTAAAGCTTCTTTCTGCATTCCACTTACAGAATGTTATATTATACTTGGTAGCTATGGAGGAATCTCATTTTTATAATGTATAAAATATCTGCATGCATGACTAAGATCTCAAGACCCTCAAAATAGTGAAGAACTTGCTAGAAAATTAATGCAATTCTGGTACCTGAGGGAAATGGCCAGTCATTCAAATCGTGACATTCAACAGGCTCATTCTGGGCTGGTATCGATAGTTAGGGGTCTCTAATCATGTCATTCTCAGATAGGTGGAAGGGTAGATGCTTCTATAAGAATCTGTCCAGTTTAAAAAATGGACTCTACAAAATGGACTCTTCAAATGAACTGATGTGGTGGCATCTTGGGTACGAGGCACAATGCTGCAGGACTGATTCTCGGTCCCTATCTATCTGCTAGGTAAGGGATGCTTACTATGTACCACGACTTGGTGCACACTGACTCATGCTGTGGACAGGAGTTGGTCTACAAAGTTATTAAGGACTCATACTTGAGTGGAACTGAAAATGTATAACAACAACTAAAGGACAAAAGAATCAAAACTAGGTCTCTTGTTTACAAAGGAGAGAAATCTTTGTTCTAGAATCAATCCAGTCAGTGACCGACATACCTTCTTTAGCTTCTCCTCTTTCTCATACTCCGCTTTATTTCTATAATTCAAATAGATTCAACAAACATACAATAAACCCTGATTTCCAAACACTTTCGCGTGTTACTTAATCTTTACAATTGTCTTGTGAGGTTGGTCTTAATAATAACTATTTTTCTTCTTTTACTTTTTTTCTTTTGCTAAAGAAACTAAAGCACAGCACAAAAAGATTGTTTCAAATTACAGTTATTTCAGAATCAGAATTTATATTCGTATCATAAAAATATAAGTTCATACCATGACATAAATGGAGACTTATAGTTAAGCAGCAAGTTAGAATCTTTGAACCACTTACCGTTGAGCTTACCAGTAAGTCAGTAGGAAAGAAATAAAAATATATGTTAACCATGTCTATTACTTCATTGCTATCTGCCCACTATTGTGTCATGCACATGGAAGATGCTGAATGAAAGTTTCTGGGGTGACCCACTTGCAAGTCGGAATGTTACAATTTATCCAATTGAAAATTATATTTTCAAATACTTTCTTTTGATATAAAGTGAAATACTAAGATAATATTAATTCCAGAGTTTCCACCAGTGAAATATGTAAGCATCAAGGTAAGGATTGCAGGATTAAGGAAAAAAACAAACCTTTGAGTTTCTGAAGTTCATTCTAGAATCATCTTTTTTATAGATCATCTAACATTCATCTAGATGGAATACATTTCTGCCCTCATTCATCAAATTTTCTGTGTTGCTTTATTTCTGTAGATAATGAACAATTTCTAAGTATACCAGCATATTGTTATGTCTTCCAGGAAATATGATTTTAACTCATTAGTGAAATGATAAAGTGAGTAATATTTTGATGAATGCTTAGATGAATGACTAATAAACTTGTACATATCATTTGTGTTCACTGTGAATACATATGCTCATATGTACATATGTTTATAATATATGTGCATTTATAATTATATATAACCATACACTTGAAAGCAGCATACAAAACCAATGTGTTAATTGTATTCATACCACTGAAGTACTCTATTCTTCAATTTATGTGATTATTGTGTTTCTAAAAAGGTTAGCTTACATTTCTTTCACATACAGTTTTAAATGAAAAAGGCACGGTCACAGCATCAATGACCATAGAATTGTAGGATATCAAAATGGAAAGAGACCATGACCTAATTCAGCTTTTTAAGAATCTCCTGTAATTTATCCCTGGAAAATGGGTGTTTGTCCACTATTTAAATAATATGTTTATCTCTTCCAAAGGCAGGTTTTTCACTACAGGGCATTATAAAGTCCTCCTTACCTTGAATCATATTAGTCTTTTTGTAACATTACCCATTTGCTGTGGTTCTCTATTGAGAATAACATAACTTTTTTTCTCCGTATTTTACATAAGGGCTCTCCCTAATTCTTTATTCCAACATAAATTTCTTTATGTTTTGAACTCTTCCTTAAATACTATTTATCATACAAATAATTTGTTTAAATAAGTTATTTTTATAAATTAATCATCCTATAATATTCTTTGTAAGTTTGTCTATAAAACAATATAATCGCAAGTTTGCATTTACCTCAGAAGATTTTCTTCATGCTAATCTATAAAATTTCCAAACCTTTAAGAGGCAAGGTATTAAGCTTAAATTCCCCTTATTTTTAAACTTCATACAATTTTATTCTTTTTAAAATTGTGCACTTCAGGACCACTCTTTTTATGTCTTTATCAGGGATTAGGTTAGCAAACAGAAGTCACCACAGGTGTTTTTGCAGGGAAAGGTATTTAAAATGGAGAAATAGCTGCTTATAAACTTGTCCACTAAGGTAGGTATTTTTCTCAAATGAGAAAGGAGGGTAGACAGGAGCCCACTGCAACAGAATTCAGCACAGACTGCAAAGGCAGGGATCAAGACCAGGAAGCCATGATCAGGAAGCCACTGCCAATGCCAGCACCTCCACGTGGATGAGGGGCTCACAGTCCTTTCCTGCTGCCACCACAGCTGGACACTTATTCCTCCACACCTTAGCTTCCTAGAAATAAATACTGAAAAGCTTTAGGAATATCCCCTCCCTGCACTTTTGCCTTTCAAAACTTAGGTAAGTGCATTGAATAAGCAAGACTTAACTTTCCTCTGGAACCTGAGCTCCAGGAGATTGTAGAAAAAATATATTCCAGCCTCCCATATTCAGCAATCTGGGCTGAGGTACTCAGAAATGATGGGAATGGATGCTAAGCACCAGTTGGTGATATCTTGAGAAGTAACTAAGTATTCAATATCACTGGGAAAAAATGAAACTAACATTTATTGAATGCCAGGTACATTTCAGGCATGAGGTCAGCCACTTTGCAAACAGAAATGCAATCTTCAAAATCCTGTAGTTAATTATCATCATCATTCATAGAAGACAATGCAGGCTCAAAGAGGCTAAGTACCATGTTTAGGTCCAGCTGCCACTAAACGTTGATTCCATGCTCACATCTATTCCATCTAGCTTCAAGTTCAGGAATGTTTGTCCTCTGCTCCACTTTTTATTTTGAGAAAGAACTTACTCAGGATGTTGTAAAAGCAGCCCTTCCCACAAGTTAGGTAGTTTGAACAGTCACAAAGTTCTTCATTATTACTGTGCCTCCATGTCATTTGTGGACACTCCACTCCTGATGAACAGATTCAATGATTCCAGGGCACCTTTTATGGAGTAACACTGTATGTGGATGCATACTTTATCATTTTTATTGTTTCTTTTTCTTTCCTTTTTTAGATGTTCTTCCAGCCTACTTTAAGCTAAGATTACAATTAATGCTATAAATAAGAAAGCCCCACCAAAGTTTGTAGCTCAAGTCTACGTTTATGAGACAACATTTTATTATGAAGTGTGGTTGTTCTTAAGTTACCCAACCCAGGCAAGGCTACCATAGAAAGGAATTTGAGAAGACACTGGGTATAAAACAAACCATTGATTTTTTTGTAAGTTCTTCAGAGAAGATGTATTGTATCTATTAGGGGTTATAGCCCATCACACTGTAAGCTTTTCCAAGAGAGGAAAAAAAAACCAAAACAGTGATTTGTTCCCTGGAGAGAAATGTATTAATGCCCACCAGTGGCTGGTAGAAGGAGCCTGTGGATTGCAAGCTTTTTCTTGCTGCAATTACAGTGCAACCAACGCTCTAAACTAATAAGCAGACAAATGACTGTTGCAATTTGCTTTAGCAGGCCACATTTTGGAGGGAATATTTGAAGCTCTGGGTCTTTTCTAGGCAAATTTTTTTGAACTTGCATCTTAAGCATCTTAAGCACAGAGCTGTTAACAGTTTTCCCAGATAAATAAAATCCTGATGCAATGGTAATGCCATCACCATGATATATTTATTGTTCAATTTCCTTAGACCATTTCAGGCAATGAGCTTATAGAGCAGTCACATTATTGCTTATGTGCAGTAGGCTAGCATAAGTTTTTTACATGCTTGTCGCCAAAAAAGAAGATGCTGTTTCATTCTTTTGCACCAGAGAATGTCATTTCCCTTAAATGGGGAAAGGAAACAATGGAGATAAAGAATTCTTGAGTTTGTAGAGGATAAGTTTCCCAGATTAACCAGATCTTTGGATCTGTAATCCATTTGAATTCTCTGTGACAAGTATATATTCTTACAGGTGTGTAGATATATAATACAGTTCAGTGAACTTGAAAGGGAAAGTAACTAAAATCTATGTTGCGATACACTGAGATAGTGAGTCTTACCAGTGAGAAGCTAGTTGAATGGAGTCTGGGCTTATACCCAAAAGAAGAGATGGTGGATGTCAAGACGAAGATCTCTTGGGTTTGCATTTCAGTGAGGGCTTCCATATCCCAGGATCCTTGGAATTTTTCCTAGGTTGGAAGAAAAATAAATGCTAGAGGTGTGTGGGTAGGGTGGGAAAAAAGTAAAAGAATAGAGTCCACAGAATGAAGCTTCAGTATGAGGTAAATGGGATGACACATCTGGGAAGCTCAAGGGACTCTAAAATTATTCCTATGTACCTTTGTGAAAAAGTAAATCTGTGTAATAGAGAAATCAGGTAAGAGATGTTCACACCCTAGGAGCCAGGAGGACCACATCTCTGGTGCCTTACCTCTTAAGGAAGAGCACTTGACAGTGACAGAATCCCCCTAAATATATGCTCTTCATTACTCTAGACATGAGAGCACACTATTGTTGGAGGAAAACTGAGGCATCTAGAATCTCACACCAGCTGGGCGCTGGACACCACTGGACACCACCTTTTGTTCTGCACAGCAAGCCCCTGTTTATGCATTTTCTAGTATGCACTGGGGTTGGGCAGGGGCAGCTGGAATAGTTGAAACACCTTTCAGGAGAAAAAATGAGTGGATTATTTAGAGATTTTTGAAGGGGAGCTACATAAATATACTCTGTCTAACTTAAGCAAAAAGGAGGCTTTTTTGAGAAGATCTTGCAGTTTGCTGAAATAAAAGAAAAACTGAAGAGTCAAGTATCAAATGAGAAGAGCTCCAGGAAAGTTCTAGGCATCTAGATGAAGAACCAAATGAATTGTCCCTTGAGGGCGCTGCATATGGGAAGAACCTATGATGGGATTTCAGTGTTTCTCCATCCCGAGTAAGGAGAAAGCATTTGACGGGCCAATCATGGACCCTCACCCAACCCCCTTTTGGGAAGAAGTCAGAGCACCTGGATTGACCATCTCTCCATCGTACTGTGGTGTAGAGATAACGCCACACATAACACACAGAATATTTCACAAGAATAAGGGAGAAATGACTCTAGACGTAAACAGAGAACATATTATGATCACTATATGGAAGATATTGTACTTAATAAAAATAATGCAGAGATAGAATAAAAACAGCACTGTGGAAAACAAAAGACCAAGACAAAGCATAAAAAGTGAAGACTTGAAAAATGAAAAAGAAACAAGGAATTAGACAGGGAAGCAGTTGAAAAAAGAACCACTTACTCTCACCCCTAATCAAATGCCGACATTAATGTACTTTCTTTTGACTGAAGAAACTGAGCTTTGGTGAGTCTGTGTGACCTGCTAATGGCACACGGAAAGAAGGGTTGGCAGATATGGTCAAAACCGACAGTTTTTCTATTGTAGAATCTTCCTCTTATGAGCACCTTTTTGTTCACAAACCATGACAGAAATTATCTCTAAATCCCCCAAATACTCTGGTGATCAAACAGAGTTACTTATTTTTTTATAGCTACTATCTACTAACAGGAAGGCAACACTCTGATCAAAAATCAATTGAAGTCAGGTCTGTGTTAAGGGACAACACCATGGTGGTGAATTACAGGGGCAGAAAAGTGAGACGTCAAACCAAGAAGAATTAGAAGGAATCTACGCAGCAGAACAGCAAGAATGAGTCCTCTGACAGAACCAGAAGAAACTGGCTCTGGCTAACTTAAGGAAATTTGCAGCTCTGGGGGAGTGCCTGTTAGATGTTAACTCACATATGCCACAGGGCAAGGATATAAACGGGTGGTCTGGAACCAAGAACAAAACTGGACATGCATATAGCAAAATGCTAGAAGAGGCTATTCAAGTATTAGATGAAATAATCAGAAATCCTAAGACTTCAACATCCCCCCTTCCCCCCAAAATGGACCCACTATAAAAAGGAAACTCAGAGTTGGGTGATCCGTCACATCCTGCAGTGAGATCTTCCAGTTTAGGGTCTTAGAGAAGCCTCACCCCCATGTACACCAATTATGTAATATTACTACCACAAAAGTAATGTAATCTGGGCATTTAATTAAGGAAAACAAATGTCAACAATTAAGGAAGAGAGACTTTATACCACCTTTGCAGAAGTCCTGTTAATTAGCTACAGTTAAGTCTTCTACAATGATTTGAACAATATATCCTACCAGTGTCATGATACTTCATTTCATCAAAGAGTGATTTCTGGCCAAGCACGTGGAATGCAATGAGAGTTCACTACTAAGCAGGAGAACCCACCAGGAGTGTAAATTCAACCTGGAGGCCAATCGGATCTGCTGTATTTTCCCAGAGGCCTGCAGCATTGGTCTTTAAGCACCTGAAATGATTGAGTCTGCTCTCTCTGTGCAGACTCAGTCCCACTTCCTGCCAGTATTGAGGAACAATCCACATATATTTAGAAAGAGACAAGTCACAGAGAAAGCATGTCATCCAACCCTATGTTTCCCCAGGACATAGGAAATTGGGAAGAAGTTGCCTCCTGGCCACTGTAGAAACAGAGGCGAGAATTTCGAGGTCACTTGAAATTTGGTGCTTTTCCTGTGATTGGCTCTTCAACTGCATCCTCTCTCCTGAGTGTGCAGTCAGCTCCCTGGCTATGGCTCTTTCTGAAAACAGCTGAACATACACACATGTGACCAGCTTCACAGAGTACCCAGGCAGAAGTCAGTATGCCAGATTGCTTGGTTATATTACAGAAATTCCTCTTCTCCTATTTAGCATATAAAGACTCTTTCTCTATTTGATCAGATCATACTAAATGCAGATTTTCTATAAATGCCCAGAGCTCCAAATAAATCCAATTATATCCAATGGACTACAGGTAGTTTATCTAATGAAAAGCAGACAAGAAAAGTAATGGAACTCAGAAAGCCATTCTAAAAGAAATGAATTGGTTTTGTTTCCTTTGGGTTTGGATTTCAGCAAAGGCAATGTTCGGAAAGCTGCCTTGATCTCTCCAAGGCCGCTTCCTGCTTATCAACTAGTAACATGTCCCTGTCTCTCATTGCCACTCACACCCTCAGTCCCATTCTTCTGCCTGGATCTTCCTCATCCAACCCCTTCTCAACTGGTACTGCTCCCACAAAGCCGCCTTAACCCTCTTTTAGTGAAGCAGACCTTCCTTCAGATGCTCCTATTATCCATCAAAGCACTTACTTCATTTTGATTTTTTTATTAAAACTATATTTGATAATTAATGTTCCTTATCTTTCCCCCCAAGATTAAAGACTAGGGGAGGAAAATAACTGTGTTTCTCTATGGCATCACTCTTTCTCTAGCACCTAGCTCAGCTTCAGGCAGGGAACTAGTCTCCAACAAACTTGCAGACTGAAGGAATGAGGAATTGAGTGAATATGTGTGCTTAAACACATTATCTTTAAAGCCACAGAAAATTGTGTCTCACAGTAAACTCTTTGGTTTTGTTTTAATTAAACTATTTTTATTTATATCATAATGTGATGAGTAAAATCACTGTAGGTAAGTAGATAGGTAGATAGATAGATACAGACAGATAGATAGACCCAGCCACAAAATACTTAGAAAGCCACACGTTTCTAAGTAATTTTTATTATATGAATTTATCTTTGGAGGTGACACTTATGTATGAGAGATATTAATAAAAGTTATTTCATGAGGATTCATTTATTCAGTCAGTCAGTCAGTCAGCATATCTTTTGTATCATACGGTGTCAGGCTTAACCTTAGGTGCTAGGAATACCAAAATTTGCTTCCCATCCTTGGGAGCTCATGGTTTGCTCTCACCATAGATGAGTAAATCAGTAACAGCAACAGTGGTTCGTGAAGGTTCTATAGAGGCAAGTCCTGTAGATACAGGAAAGCAGAGGCAGAGTGTGGAGGAAGAGCCCTCCTTTTGGTCCAGAAGAAAAAATGCAAGTCAGAAAGTTACAAAAATAGCTGATGTTGAAAAGGAGCCTCGAAACACAAAAGTGAGTTGTTCAGGAAGTTGTGGAGGGAAGGATGAAAGGCATAGAGGATGGAGAAGACTCAGAAAATTGTGTGACCCATAAGCTTTCTTGGCAACAATTATTTCTAAGGAGGTGTAGGATGTGGAGAGAGAAGAAAGTGTATAAGGGACAATGTCTGGCAAGACTCTGTGTGCTGCAGAGATCACAATGATGTTTAACATATAAGTTCCCACAGGGGTAGCATCTGTTCAGTTCCATTCATTTCTTTCAGTACGCAATACAGATTGCAGCGTAACTACCTGTAGGCCTGGTGAGCAAAAGCAGAGTGACTAGTATTGAGCCCCAACAATGTGGGCATTCTGTGCTCTTACCCTCACAATAGCTGCTAGGTGACTATCATTTGCTCTGTTTTAGCACAACAGAAAGCAAGGCACACGTAAGTTATAGAAGACTGTTAAGGTCACACAGTGGGTTTGGGACAGGCCAGAATCAAGCCTTACATCCACGGTGATTCCAAAGCTCACTCTCCCTTTGCTACTCCCCAATGGTAATGACTCAGCATCACACTAGGGATGGTTCTAATTACTCCAGTCTAAATCTGAATACATACTTGCCTTATTTAATCACCCTGCACAAAGCTTTCCTTTCTGCACAAAAAAGTATTATTTGAAAACACCCTAAAATAGTTGCTTCAAGAATTAAGTTATTGGATCAACCTAATAAGAGCAGAACAAAAAACAGAAAAAAGGTGTTCAATTTTTTTCCTTTCAAAACTGAGATCAAACAAAATAACTAATCCATGGAAGATGTGAGGTCACATTAACCTAATATCTTCCAATTTCATTCTCTGTCTTTCCAAGCCCATTCACTTTTTCATGTTAATTACATTTGGCGTATATTGCAAAGGCCGGGGGGGGGGGGGGTAAGTCTTGTAGTATTTAGGGTGAGGGAAAGACTCCGTATCTCTTATGAAAAAAAGGCTGAGAGGCCAAATAAACCCACTAAACTATACTCAAGTTGCTTTTGGGTTACTGTTGATCTTATTTTCATCTAGGACCTTTTGTGCAAGCTCAGCAAATTGATGAGAAACACAGCATACTAACATATTTATTTAATCTCTGTGAGCAAGACTTATACCACAGTGAGTGACTTTCACTAGGTTAACTATCTCAGAGTCCAGAAATATTCAACTAGTAATTCTTTTTTATTTTATGTACTCATTTATTGTACCTGAACTCTGAGTTCTACAGAACTACAGAACTTAACAGGGATTGGATCCTATAGCAAACCTGAATTTAGCTTTTCTCTTGTTTTCTATTGATTATAATATTAAAAACATTTAATCAATGTTCTCAACTCCAGAATTGTTATTTGAAAACATGCTAAAATAGTTGCTTCAAGAATTAAGTTATTGGATCAACCTAATAAGAGCAGAACAAAAAAACAGAAAAAAGGTGTTCCAGAATTTAAAAAGGTGACGCTAAACACATACTTGTGAATGTTTCAGAGGTGAATAGGATCAAAATTTCATCAAAGGGGCAGGTATTGGCACTTTACCTCGTCCCAGTTAAGAAACAATGATAAGAATAAAAAACAGAAAAATGCAAGCACCACTTTTTCTCAAGGAATTTACAAATAAAACTACCCTTATACGTATGTATGAGATAATAATCATTTCTTAAAAGTTTACTGCAAGTCAGACACTATGCCAACTTATTATATTCAGAGTGAGTAGAACAGAGAGATTGCTATTGGTTTGGCAAGAGGGCAAATCATGATTTTTCTTCATAGATGATGGGAGATTTTGTGCAAGTATCTTAACTTTTCTGGACATCTTTCTTATCATTAAAGAGGAGATTTTAATTGCATATACTTCAAAAGATAAAGATTCTGAAAAGCTGATCACAGCATCTGGTACAAAGTAAGAGCTCTGTAACTCAGGAGATGTTACAATTCAGCCTCTAATTAAGACCATGATGTGTCACTGCTTAAGGGATCAGAAGACATCAGTCCTGTAAGCCACCTTTGGCATTCAAACTCCATGGTCTTCAAAACTCAGATAACAGGGATCTTGGCTGGGTAAGAACTCATTTTTTTCTTTTTCTTTCTTTCTTATTTCTTTCTTTCTTTCTTTTTTTTTTTTTTTTTTTGAAACAAGTGTCTTACTCTATTGCCCAGGCTAGAGGGCCATGGCATCAGCCTAACTCATAGCAACTGCAAACTCCTGAGCTCAAGTGATCCCTCTGCCTCAGCCTCCCAAGTAGCTGGGATTACAGGCACTTGGTACAACACCCAGTTAACTTTTCAATTTTTAGTAGAAATGGGCTCTTGCTCTTGCTCAAACTTGTCTCAAATTCTGACCTCATGCAATCCTCCCACCTCAGTGTCCCAGAGTGCTAGGATTACAGGGTTGAGCCACCACATCCAACCACAGAACCCAAATTTTGATATGATCAGAACATGAATCTGTGTGTGTGGTGGCTGAGCCCACATTCTGCCTCCTTCAAAGTGTCTGTTGGTATCCACTGATTTGCATGTGAATTGGAGAGTGTCCTGAGCATGTAGAATGATGCCTTAAATTTTACTCAACTTTGGAAACTTAAACTTTTATAAATAACCCTTTCAACCTCAAAATTGGGGCTAAAAGGGCCAGGAAGGTATATCATAAAAGAAACTGAGACTGATGGATCTTCATCAATTCATCAGCTGTGCCCCAGGATTGGAAGGGAGCAAAGGGAGAGTGTGCTGCAGGCACAGTGTGACATCTGGCACTCCATTGTGGATTGACTCAACTATTCTATCTGTGTTTCCAAGTTAATGAATGAGGTGTCAGAGTTAATTTTATGTGTCAACTTGATTGGGCTGTGGAGGGTTCAGATTAAGTAGCATTTCTGGGTGTGTCTGTGATCTGTTTTTAGGATGAGGTTAAGTGAATTGCCCTCTCCAATGTGGGTGAGCTTCACCCAGTTGCTTGAGGACTGGAATAGAACCAAATACCTGGTTGAGTTCAGTCATGTCATGTTATATTTATTGTCCTGCCTTCTGATTGGGTTTATGCCATCAGCTTTCCTGGTTCTCAGCCTTCAGGCTCAGACTGAATTATACCACTACTTTTCCTGGGTCTCCAGATTGTAGATAGCAAATTTCTGGGCTTCTCAGCCTCCATAATCTCATGAGCTATTTCCTCACTATATATAATCTATTGGTTCTGCTTCTGTGGAGAACCCTGCCTAATACAGGGTAACTACTAAATACAGTCATCCTCGGGTAATACAGGGTAGGGAGTAGGCCCTTCCCACTCTGTGGCTGAGTGGGAAAAGAGAAGTAGAAAGGTCTGGTGAGAGATAGAAATCTGCCTCTGCTTGGATAGAAATGTCTGCTAATCAGTGGACGATATCACCAGCTAAGAAAGTACCCAAGACAGAGGACAGCAGAGGCACTGAACCAGGAACCTGAGAAGTGAAGGCATTGCTGCACCCCAAAGTCCAGCAAAAAGCCACAACACAGCACACACTTCACTTGCTGGTGCCAGAACTGTCCTCATCTGTTAAATGACAAGTGCTACCTTTGTATCATTTTTTGGAAAGCAAGTTATTTATATAACCATAATAATAATTACCACTATGATTTATTGAGCACCTGCCATATGGGAGATACTATAGAAGACATTTCATACAAAACATGTCTGATTCTCAAAACTAACAGTTCACATATTGAAAACTCCAATTTATAGATGAGGAAATCAAAACTTACAAGGAAATATAACTCCCTACTTATCACCACCAAGACTCAAATACAGATCCAGTGTGTTTGAGTCCTCACCATTTCCACTCTAATATGGCGACTGGAAGATGATAATGGATTGCTTGGGGAAAGGCCCTATGTCTCACAGACAATTCAGGCTGCCATAGTTTAACCTGATTCTGTGGTCCAGGAGCATTACTGCTTTGTGCATACAAGCAAGGAATGCTGGTGAGCTCAGGACACAATTTGATGTTGGGGAGTCTGTTTGCTTTGGCCTCTAACACTAGAAATGAAATAGTGGTCTGGATAAGCCAATGGCTGATACTGTCTGTTTGAATAAGATATGACTGATAGGCAAGTGGCCCCTAAATCAACCAACCAGACGGTAAACCCTTCATGTTAATCATGACTGAATGGGAGCCCTGCTCATCTAATACAGATTTAAAGATATGTGAATTAGAAGCAGGCTGAATGCATTCAAGAGTAATTAATGAATGAGAAAATGAGCTATTTGTCTCAGTCTAATATAGCATCTCTGCCACGTCCAAGACAGTATAATGATTGGAAATAGCCCAGAAATATAGATATTATGACTCCTATTTCAGCAGAATCAAGAAAACTAGGAGGTAGTAGGGTTGGACTGAGAATTTCAAACCCAGCAAGTATGTGTATTATAGCATACCACCATATAGCAATAATAGTAGTAACATAATGGCAAGAATAAAAACAGTAATAATAGTGAGAAAATTAGAAAGAGGAGGAGAAGGATAAAGATGAGAAAAAAGACACTATGAGTACTACATAATGAGTACTTTCTGTATGCATGAGGCTAAGCCTGTTACATATATAATGTCATTTGATCCTCACAAGAGTGCTGAGAAGTAGTCATTTCAAACTCTTATCAGTGGATGAGGACTTGAATCTGAGAGGTTATGTGATTGCCCAAAGTCACTCCACCAGTGAATGAAGAACCAGGATTGGAAACTGAACCCCAGATGCTCTAATGCTTATCTCTTCAAATGAAAAATCATAGCCCCTGCCCTCCATGGTGCTGCAGCCTGTTGGGGGAGAGGCTCTCTGCCATTATGTTCTGAAGTGACTGTATCCCTGAAGAATTCCTTGAGCTTCTCAGGATGGCATTTTCATCTATAAAATGGACATAGCTATCATATCTGGTTGTAGGTAGCATCAGCTGCATTGCACAAATGTAAGGCTACATCATTATTATTGTATTAATAGCAATAGCTTTATCTTTTTTTAAACTTTTACACATATACATATTTATATTTGATAAACTGAATTTTCACTTATTTAAGCAATAATCCACCAGCTGAATCCTTTAATTTTTTTTTTTTATTGTTGGTGATTCATTAAGGGTACAAGAAACCAGGTTACACTGATTGCATTTGTTAGGTAAAGTCCCTCTTACAATTGTGTCTTGTCCCCAAAAGGTGTGGCACACACCAAGACCCCTCCTCTTTCCCTTTTTCTGCTCTTCCATTCCCCCACCCATCCCTTCTTCTTTTTTTCTGTGCTCTCCCCTCCTCCACCCCCACGGTGTCATTAATTGTCATTAATTGTCCTCATATCAAAATTGAGCACATAGGATTCATGCTTCTCCATTTTTATGATGCTTTACTAAGAATAATATGTTCCACTTCCATCCAGGTTAATACAAAGGCTGTAAAGTCTCCATTTTTTTTAATGGCTGAATAGTATTCCATGGTGTACATATACCACAGCTTGTTAATCCACTCCTGGGTTGGTGGGCATTTAGGCTGTTTCCACATTTTGGAGACTGTAAATTGAGCTACAATAAACAGTCTAGTGCAAGTGTCCTTATGATAAATAGATTTTTTTCCTTCTTGGTAGATGCCCATCAATGGGATTGCAGGATCAAATGGGAGGTCTAGCTTGAGTTTTTTGAGGGTTCTCCATACTTCCTTCCAAAAAGGTTGTATTAGTATGCACTCCCACCAGCAGTGTAAAAGTGTTCCCTTCTCTCCATATCCATGCCAACATCGGTAGTTTTGAGATTTTGTTATATGCGCCATTCTCATGCGCCATTTCTGGTAGTATTCAGAGATGATCTCTTGTATCTCTGTGGCATCAGTTGTAATTTCCCCTTTATCATTTCTGATTGAAGTTACTAGAGATTTTCCTTTTCTATTTCGAGCTTGTCTGGACAAAGGTTTATCTATTTTATTTATTTTTTCAAAAAACCAACTCCTTGTTTCATTAATTTTCTGAATGATTTTTTTTGTTTTCAATTTCATTGATCTCTGACTTAATTTTGGATATTTTGGTTAGATGGCATCTCAGAGTGGTTGTGATTTGCATTTCTCTAATAATTAGTGATGATGAGCATTTTTTTATATGTTTGTTAGCCATTCATCTGTTTTCTTTAGAGGAGGTTCTATACATGTCTCTTGCCCATTGATATATAGAATTGTTGGCTTTTTTTCATATGGATTAATTTGAGTTCTCTATAGATCCTAGTTATCAAGCTTTTGTCTGATTCAAAATATGCATATATCCTTTCTCATTGTGTAAATTGTCTATTTGCTTTGGTTGTTGTCTCCTTAGCTGTACAGAAGTTTTTTAGTTTAATTAAGTCCCATTTGTTTATTTTTGTTGTTGCTGCAATTGTCACGGCAGTCTTCTTCATGAAATCTTTCCCCAGGCCAATATCTTCCAGTGTTTTTCCTATGCTTTCTTTGGGGATTTTTATCATTTCATGACTTAAATTTAAGTCATTTATCCATCTTGAATCAATTTTTGTGAGTGAAGAAAGGTGAGGGTCCAGTTTCAGTCTTTTACATGTGGATATCCAGTTCTCCCAGCACCATTTATTGAATAGGGAGTCTTTCCTCCAGTGTATGTTGTTATTTGGTCTATTGAAGATTAGGTGGATGTAAGATGTTACTTTCATTTCCTGGTTTTCTATTCAATTCCAAATATCTATGTCTCTATTTTTGTGCCAGTACCATGATGTCTAGAAAACTATGGCTTTGTAGTACAGCCTAAAATCTGATATAGTGATTCCCCCAGCTTTGTTTTTATTACATTGGTATTTTGCTAAGGATGGCATTGAATTGGTAGATTGCTTTGGGAAGTATAGACATTTTAATAATGTTTATTCTTCCCAGCCATGAGCATGGTATATTCTTTCATTTGTTAATATCCTCTGCTATTTCCTTTCCTTAGGGTCTCATAATTTTCTTTATACAGGTCGTTCACCTCTTCTGTTAGGCATATTCCTAGGTATTTCATTTTCTTTGAAGCTATGGTGAAGGGAGTTGTGTCCTTAATTAGCCTCTCATCTTGGATGTTATTGGTGTATACAAAGGCTACTGACTTGTGGACATTTATTTTATATCCTAAGACATTACTATATTTTTTGATGATTTCCAGGAGTCTTATGGTTGAGTCTTTGGGATTCTGTAAGTATAAGATCATATCGTGAGCAAAGAGGGAGAGTTTGACCCCCTCTGTTTCTGTTTGGATGCCCCTTTTTTCCTTGTCTTGCCTAATTGTATTGGCTAGAACTTCCAGCACTGTGTTGAATAGTAATGGTGACAGAGGACAACCTTGTCTGGTTCCAGTTCTAAGAGGAAGAGCTTTCAGTTTTACTCCATTCAGTAATATATTAGCTGTGGATTTGTCATAGATACCTTCAATCAGTTTCAGAAATGTGCCACCTATGCCTATACTCTTCAGTATGCTAATTGGAAAAGGATGCTGGATTTTATCAAATGCTTTTTCTGCATCTATTGAGAGGATCATATGGTCTTTGTTTTTACTTCTGTTGATACAGTGAATAACATTTATGGACTTGTGTATGTTAAACCAGTCTTGCGTCCCTGGGATGAAACCTACTTGATCATGGTGTATGAATTTTTTGATGATAAGCTGTAATTTATTGGCTAGAGTTTTGTTGAGAATTTTTGCATCTATATTCATTAGTGAAAATTGATCTGAAATTCTCCATTTTAGTTGGGTCTTTTCCTGGTTTTAGTATCAGGGTGATGTTTATTTCATAGAATGTGTTGGGGAAGATTCCTTCCTCCACGATTTTTTCCAATAATTTCTGCAGTATGGGAATAAGCTCTTATTTGAAGGTTTGATAGAATTCTGGTATGAAGCTATCCAGACCAGGGCATTATTTTGTTGGAAGATTTTTTATTGTTTCTGCAATCTCAGTGCTTGAAATTGGCCTATTCAGGAGCTCTATTTCTTCCTGGCTAAGTCTAAGGAGAGGGTGTGATTGCAAATAATGATCCATTTCCTTCATATTGTCAAATTTCAGGCATAGAGTTTCTGGTAGTATTCAGAGATGATCTCTTGTATCTCTGTGGCATCAGTTGTAATTTCCCCTTTATCATTTCTGATTGAAGTTACTAGAGATTTTCCTTTTCTATTTCGAGCTTGTCTGGCCAAAGGTTTATCTATTTTATTTATTTTTTCAAAAAACCAACTCCTTGTTTCATTAATTTTCTGAATGATTTTTTTTGTTTTCAATTTCATTGATCTCTGACTTAATTTTGGATATTTCTTTTCTTCTGCTTGGTTTAGGCTTAGATTGTTCTTTTTCCATTTCCGTAAGATGGCTTGTGAATTTGTTGACCTGCTCTCTTTCTGTTTTTCCAATGTAGGCATCTGAAGTGATACATTTTCCTTTCAGACCTGCTTTTGCAGTATCCCACAGGTTTTGGTAGCTTATGTCTTCATTGCTGTTATGCTCAAAGAAGTTAATTATTTCCTGTTTTATTTCTTCCTGCACCCAACTGTCATTCAACAGAAGGTTGTTTAATTTCCATGCCTTCGTGTGGGGTTGAATGTTTTTGTTAGAGTTGAGTTCCACCTTTAGTGCCTTGTGGTCTGAGAAGATACAACGTAAAATTCCAATTCTTTTGATTCTGTTGAGGTGTGTTTTGTGTCCTAGGATGTGATCAATTTTAGAGAATGTTCCATGAGCCAATGAGAAGAATCTTTATCTTTGGAATGGAGTGTTCTATATGCATTTATCAAGCACAGTTGTACTAGGGTTTCATTTAAGTTCCTTATATCTTTGTTTAATTTCTGTTTAGAGGATCTGTCCAGCTCTGTAAGAGAAGTGTCAAAATCATCTGTCATTATGGTGTTACAGGATATCATATTGCTCAGAATGAATAAGGTCTGTTTGAAGAATCTGGGAGCATTTAAATTGGCAGCATAAATATTTACAATTGAAACATCTTCTTGTTGTATTTTTCCCTTGACAAATATAAAGTGACCATCTTTGTCTTTTTTGATTTTAGTGGCTTTAAATCCATATGTATCTGAAAATAAGATTGCAACCCCTCTCTTTTTCTGAATTCCATTCGCCTGACAATTGTCTTCTGACCCTTAATTCTGAGTTTTAATTTGTCCTTTGAAGCTAGATGTATTTCTTGCAGACAGAAAATGGATGGCTTATGTTTTTTAATCCAATTAGCCAATCTATACCTCTTTAGTGGGAAATTCAAGCCATTAACATTTATTGAGATAATTGATAATTGTGGTAGTGTTATATTCATCTTATTTTGTGAGAGTATATTGCTTAGTTTTATCTTTTGCATTATTGTGGAAGTTAAGTTCTGTCCTTTAATTTCTGAGTTCTTACTTTCCTTTTGATTCATTATGGTGGTCAGTGTGTAGAACAAGTTGAAGTATTTCCTGTAGAGATGGTCTTGTTGTGGTGAATTTTGTTAATATTTGCATATCAGTAAATTGTTTGGTTTCTCTGTCAATTTTAAAGCTTAGCTTAGCAGGATATAGAATTCTGGGCTGGAAATTGTTCTGTTTCAGTCGATTAAAGTTAGATGACCATTGTCTTCTTACTTGAAAACTTTCATTAGAGAAGTCTGCAGTCACCCTGATGGATTTTCCCCCACAGGTCAACTGGTACTTACTCCTGGCTGCTTGCAGAATCTTTTCTTTTGTCTTGACTTTGGACAGGTTCATCACAATGTGTCTCAGAGCATTTCTGTTAGAAATGAGGCAACCTGGGCTGGTATCCCTATGAAAGGAGTGTGTCAGAATTTTTGGTGATATTTGGGAAAATTTTACTTATAATATTCTCTAGTATGGCTTCCATTCCTCTGGAGCATTCTTCTTCCCCTTTTGGCATACCTATAACTCATATCTTTGAATGCTTCATAAAGTTCCATAATTCTATCAGTGAACATTTTGCTTTCTTTCTCTCTTGTTTCTACCTCTTTAACTACCTGAGTTATCGCAAGAGCTTTGTCCTCTACCTCTGAGATTCTTTCTTCTGCATGGTCTAATCTGTTGTTGATACTTTTATTGCATCTTTAAGTTCCCTAATTGACTGCTGCAGTTCCTTCAGCTCTGCTATATCCTTTCTAAATTCTTCATATCATTCATCTCTTATTTGATTCTGGTTTTGGATTTCCCTTTGATTATTTTCCACTTTATCAGCAGTTTCATTCATTGTTTCCACCATTCCCTTCATTGTTTTCATCATCTGTATTCTAAATTCCCCTTCTGTCATTTCTAACATTACTTTACAAAAACAAGCAAATAGAAAACTTTACAGATAAAATTGGGTGAAAAACCAAATAATAGAGGTAGAAATACTAGAAAAAATGAGGTTATAATTGTTAAAGAAGGAAACAATGTAAAATTATATTTAAACTAGAAAAATGAAGAAAGAAAAGAAAGGAAAAAAAGAAAAATCTAGAGGGAAAATGTTGAAATGAAAAACAAAACAAAGCAACAACAACAACAAGCCCCCCATACAAAGCAGTATATATATCTTGCTGAATATTGTCTGGGCAACAGGTGATCTTCTGGGGTATGAGATATTAATCACAATGCTGATACAGCTATAAGAGATGGAGACTGAAGGTCTCTTCTGATTTCTTAACCTCTGCAGAGTGGATAGCATAAATCTCTCTTCAGCCCACTTAAAAAGCACTTTAAACTGTTAAAGCTAAGCAGAAGCTTCCCCAGGAAAGCGCTTGTCACTGGGATCACTCCTGAAGTGGCTGCCCACTTATCCAGTGTGCCAAAACCAGTCTCACGCTATGCCTCAGAGGGCCAAGGCTATAAGGCGTCTCAGTCCCTGCCTTTCGGCTGCTCAGTCTCTAGATTACTTGCCTAAATTCTCCCATCTGATCCTCGCTCTGTGACCCTGAGGGCGGAGCTTGCCAAGGCAGTACCTCCACAATGGCTGAATGCATCCCACAACCAAACATTATTATCTCCATCCAGCTCAGCAGTTCAATCCAGGGCCCTAGACAACACTTAAAGTCCTCTGCATTATTCCCCAGGTTCTCCCAAGGTAGTTCAACTGAGTGCCAAGTCAAAAAAAAAAAAAAACAACAAAACACAAAATAGCTCACAGGTAAGACCTTTCCAGTTTGCAATCTCACTGCTGCTGTACTTATAGCTGCCGGCAGGATTAGACTGAACGAACACACACAACCACTTGCCAGTTCTCCAGTGCTTTTGTCCTCCTCATGGGGTCTGTAAGTCTCTCACTGACTCCCTGTGCCCCCAAAGGAATGTTTCTGGGCAGATACCACAAGCCAGAGATGCCTGAGTCTTCTCTCCCCAGTCTCACAATGCCCAGTTGCAAGGAAACTGTTATTCAGCCCCCATCTTGCTCCTCCCTCCTTCATTCTCACTGGCACACATGCCCTGCTAAACTGAGACTGGAGTGTATAGCAATGCCAAATCTCAGTTCAGGTAGTTGAGCAATTTGGCGGCTCCACAAGACAGATTTACGATGGAAACACTGGCCTGCTGTGTGCACCCAGAAGGGGGTCATGTGCTGACCCTGAGCAGGTGAGGGCCCCCTCTTTATGATTTCTTTCCCATCCTCAGTCACTTCCTACTGAATTTACTCTTTTGAAGAAAATATTCCACCATCCCTGGCCAATAAGGACCTAATAAATGTTCTCCACTTCCTCTTCCCCTTACCAACAGGCAGCAGGCATGCCACTGAGAGGGTGATTTTGAGGGAGGCACAACCAACAAGATGCACAGGAAAGTTGTGGTTTGTTCATGTCACTGACCCACTAAAAGAACAATAATGCCTCAGCAACAGGGACTACATCTGTCTTGCTCATGACTTTATATTTAGTACCTGGCTTTGTACCTGGAATAACAAATATGGAAAGAGTCCTTAATACATGATGAATTTTTGAATCAAAATAAAAATAGTGAACACTAAAGCAGTATGTCCAATGGGAAAGGCAGTGCACTAAACATTATACATGCGGTTTCTTATTTAATTCTTGAAATTGTGATTTTTCCATTTTACAGATCAAGAGATGGAAATTTGAATAAATAAAGTAACTTAGTTGAGATCATATACCTAAAGTGAGACAGGAATTTAAATCAAGGATGATTGACTCAGTTTGGACTTTTGACCACCATGCCATTGCACCTCTCTAGTCCAACTCTATAACTTAGTAAAGGAAAAGGGAAAACTGAAAACATGTGACTCATCCAAGAAACTTTATGTCCTCAAATAATGCCTATGTGTAGGTGTTTCCTGGAATTGCAGAAATACATGCCATGGAAAGAGAGAAAGAAAAGCTTACCTCCATATTGGAAACAAATAGGAACAACTTTTCCTTGAAATGAATGTGTCCATTGCTGAATTTTCTAAGTTATCAGAGGCTTTGACAAATGGAAAGGAAATCTTCAAGGAGCCTTAGAGGAGAAGAAGTCAGATCCCAGAAGTTCAAAGATGATTCATTGCTTATACAAACCAAAAGGGATGTCAGAAAGTGCCCAAAGGGATTAAGTGGTGGGAACACTGATTCTAAGACCACTAGGCTGACTCAGAGAGGGACATTTTTTGCAGCTATTCATGGCTAAGGATGAGTGAGTACAGTGAAAGTTTTTAAAAGCAGGGTCATATCTGATGTATTCAGGAGGGGGGAGAAGGCCAAGAACAGCAAGTTTCACTTGGTTATAATTCCACTCTGTGGTCCAAGAAGGATGACTCTTTCCATATTATTTAGAAATAAAATGGTTGCTAGAGCTAGATGGAAGTTGCAAGATTATGTTTTACAAAGGAGAAATTTGAAACACAGACAAGGGGACTTAAAAATCATGTACAACTATAATGAGAGAAGTGGAAAGAGGAAAAGAATGATTGCCTAAATTTTCCAATTTCTTATTTGTAACCTGAAGAAATTCAGTTAAATCTCTGAGTCTGTCTATGGAGTCTCTTCTGATCTGCTCAACATAAAGTGTCACCTGACTCCTCTGACTCCAGTCACTCTAAGAACCTGTACTTCCAAATGAGCATTTAGTGTAGATGCAGCATGTTATGTGCTAATGTTTGACATGGATGTGGCTCATCCTCCTCCCCTACCAATTAGTTGTGATGCTTTAAGGATGGGAGCTATCTGGCACATCTGTTTCTTATTGGACAATAAGGAAAGAATGGTGCCACTACATGAGCAAGTAATCCTGATTCACACAGAGAAATTTTCAGATATAGTTCTGCCTTTTTGTTGCATAATTTTGAGCAAGTGTGAAAGAGAGCTAACTCTCGCAGATTCTCTATTATGTGATTGTGTGTCATCTATGCTCATTATCATCTCCTAGGAAACTGTGGACTCAATGAGCCAATCTAGGCTGAGTATAATTCATCTGTACCTCAACCATAGCCAAGAGATGATGTATCATTTGCATGTTGGATATAATATTTCAAGTTGAGTGGGTCATCATAGAAGTAGCATTCAGGGGAAAAGCTGAATCATGCCTCAGGAAGATTAGAAAAGTTAATCTACATTCAAAGGATATAGGTCAGAGAGAATGGAACCTTGGCTAGGGTAAGAAAGAGCCTGGGCAATGCCTTGAACATAAGAATTTTGTGGCAATGACTTTCTGAGTGGAAGGAGAAGGAAGTCCTCCAATCTGGAGACCACTTATTTGTGTTCTTATCAATGGGGTAGCTTCAGCTTCCACACCTGCAACTGAGAATTACAGAGAGTGTCTGTCTCACCATGGCTATGGGAGTTGAGTAAGGCAGCATAAGTGGTATGGTGGAACACAGCTGGTTAGCCTTCTTCCTTTGCTCATTATCTAATAAACTGTTTATGCTCAAAACATGTTTATTGAATGCATAAATATGTGAATAAAGGATCTCATGAATCCTTGTTGGAGTCTCAGACATTGACTCTTAACTTCTGCAATTAAATTCCTTCTCCCAGATTGTAGGTTTAGAAATTGATGCATTTCTTAATTGCCTGTCAGTAATACAGATGTCAATTTTTTGCTCTTTTATGCTCTCATGATTGAAATATAGAAAAAGGTGGCAAAGAGCATGTTGAAAGAGTAGGACCTGTTGCCCAGGCTGGACAGACTGGAGTGAAATGGCACCATCATAGCTCACTATAACCTCAATCCCCTGGGCTCAAGAGATCCTCCTGCCTCAGCCTCCAGAAGAGCTGAGACTACAGACATGCACCACCACACTCGGCTAGAGTTCTGTGAAGGGAAGAGAAGAACAAAAATGAGCCTGATGTAGCTTCTGCATCTCTGCATGCCAAGAGCCCCTAAGTTTGGGGATAGTATAGAGACATGCCAAAACACACCCACAGAAAGAAAGCAGAATAAATAGGTCCCATCAAGAAGGCTCTGACCTAGTGTTACGGAGTTTCAAAGAAAGAAGAGAGCTCTTTCAGTAACAGTGTTAATGAAAGGTCTACAGAGAAACTTGCATTCAAAAGTTCCACACCATTCTTTATAATAATTCCAGTATGCCTAGAAGTCAGTTTTTCATATATTTACCTAAAATATATGATTTATGCATGTTATCTTTTTAATTCACTTTTTATCAAGGCATAATTTACAGATTGTCATGTGCAATGAAAGTATATGGCAATGAATTTTTGTATGTGCATATCCTCACATAACTATCAACCAGAATAGATACAGGATCTTTGCAACACCCAGAAAACTACTTCATAGCTCCTCCCAAGGGATATGACTTCAATCATCATAGATTGATTTTGAATTTCATTCTGTGTCAGATTTTACATTATTTTATATCTGTGATATTCAACTATGCTACAGGGTATGGTAGTAGCTTGTTCTTTATTTTTACAATGTTCCCTTTTGTGTGTGTGTGTATGAGCATAACATTAACTAATCCTGCTTTTGGTGGAAAGATGAGATGTTTTTACTTTGGGAGTATTGTGAATAAAGTCATGTACAAATTTTTTTTTCACAGAAATGAATGTATCCTTTAGTGAAACACACACATATACACACACATATCGCCAAGGAGTGGAATAGCTGGTCGTAGGGCTTACGTTTATGTTTACTTTTAGTAGAAACTGCCAATACATTTTCAAACTGACTACACAAATTTATAATCTTACTCTCTGTGCATAAATATTCCAGTTGCTCCATCTCCTTGGTAACGTTTGATATCATCAGTATAATTTGCACCATTCTTGAGGAGGTAAGAGTTCTGAATATTGAATACTTACTATATTTGATACATTTCTTATGTATTATGATAGATACTACTTCAAGCATTTCTGGTCTACCAGAAAATATATGAATCCTATATGGCAGATATATTTCAAGGGGATATTTCAAGAATATTTTCAAGAAAACTTGTCAAAGGACACTTTGGCTTTAAGTAACTAAAAATATCTTGTGATATTCAAAAGTCATACAAAAAGGGAAAGGTCGCTAAGGAGATAAAAAAATTCTCAAAGGACTTTAGCTTGTGCTTGTGGGGCACTATCTATGTGTATGTGACATATTTGAATTTTAGGTAAATGTAACATTATGTATATTGAGCATTAGCTGGGCCTTTAATATTCAAAAACATATCACTCAGAATGACCACCACCACATCAAAAGCATATTTAATTAATTGCCTTACTGCTTTTAGGCAGAGTGGTGTACCTCTGCAATTGAAATGAGTTTTAAATGAAATTGGGAGGAGGGGTTAAAGTGCTTAATAAAAGGCTGTGTTTTCCATTTTGCCCTACCGAGTGTCTAAGGAGATAAATACTAGCTGATTACCAATGAGTAGATTCACTCCCAGAGTTGAATTTTAAGGATTGATTAAGGTATGTCTCTGAAAACCAAGTCAAATATGGGAATGGTTTATGAAGAATAAAAACAGATCCCTGGCCAATTTTCCACCCATTGCTGAGTTAATGTGGCCTCTTCCAATATTGTTTTTTCCTGCAGATTGCTGCAATTAACACACCCATACAAGTGTCCACACATTCATAAGATACGCAAATGCAGCCGAGCCCTTAATACAAACCAAGTGCAAGGATAGGAGCAGGAGACAGATGAAAGAAACCTGGCTCAGATCTCTGGACCTCACATTCCAGGACAGGTTGTAAACCAAGGAGTGCACATGTAAGGAGCATAGGGGTGGGCAGGGGAGGCTTGGAGGAGCTGGAAAAATCTTTGCCTTTAGGATCAGAATCACTGTGGTGTGAGCCTCAACTTGCCCCAAGTGGAATGTCCTTCACCAGGTTATTTAGCGCCTTAAAAATCATTTTTATTTGCATCAAAGTGATGGTGATGAGTCCTAGAGATGTTGCACAGAAAGCGCTGGCACAGGGGAGCCACCTGATGCATTCTCACATCCAGAGGGGAGCACCGGGCTGGCTGTGGCTTGCATGGGGCACAGCTCCTTCCTTCCACTGTCAAGGGGAGCCTCACAGCCACTAAATCCTCTGACATTTTTATTTCACCACTGAGCTTTCCTGACTTTCCAGGAAATTGGATGTGGGTTTTGAAGGATCCTATAAACACCGGACCTTCTTAGATGGTTTTCAAAGAAGAAGGAAATTACAGGAAGCCAGAAAAAAAAAAAAGACATGGACTTTCAGTCAGTCACTGTGAATTCCTACGTTGTCTCAAGCTGGACTGGATTTCCTGGTAGCAGATGGCACTTCCAGAAACAAGGGTGTCATATGCAATTGGTACATCTGAAGTGGCATGCTGGTAGGAAAACCAGGCCACATAAAAACAGGGCCTGGAGCCATAGGAAGTGTCAGTTCAAAACTTGAAAGCAAAACTAAAACCTATGTATTTCCTGATTTTAGATTTGGAGCAGATCACTGTCTTCCAACCTGGAGTTATTGGGACCTGTGTGCTTGGCTGAATAATGTTCCTACCCTCCACTGCCCCAAAATGTACACATCATAATGTCTGAAACTTATAAATATTTTAGGTTATAGAGAAAAGAGAAATAAAATGCAGACAGAATCAATGTTGTCAATCATCTGACCTTAAAATATGATTACCCTGGCTTGTATGAATATGTCCAATGAAATCACAAAGGTGCTTAAAATGTAAGAGGGAAACAGAAAAGAAACTAAGAGGGTGAGGTGACTGTGGATGGCACAGAAAGGTACTACGTTGCTGACTTTGAAGATGTAAGGTGGCCACAAGCCAAGGAATATAGTCAGTGTCCAGAAGCATGAAAGGGCAAGAAACTGGACTCTCCCTGAGAGCCTCCAGAGAGGAATACTCACTCGGCTGCATTCCTTGGCTTTAACCCAGTTGAGACTCACTTCATCCTTCTGACTTCCGGACCTGTGAGATAACACCTAGTGTGATGATTTGTTATAGCGTCCATAAGAAACATACAAACCAGGGCCACAGATGGGAGCAAGGTGCTGTAGCTTCCTGGACACTCACCTGGTCTCATCTGTGAATTATTCACAGACTTGGCTACCATACCAAAGTTTGGTCAGTGGTTTCCTTAACTCAGCACCCAAACAACAAAACCACTCCCTACATTTACATTGCTAATTTAAAGATAATTTATTAAATAATGATGACTAATTTATAAATTATAATACTTAAGAATAGAAAAAGTTGCTATTTGGGGCCATTTGCTATTTGGCTGGTCCAATATATTATTAAATTACTTTACAGCATTATTATACTTAGTCTTCAAAATAACTCCAGAAGTTAGATATAATTTTTCTCTGTTTTGCATATAAGGATTCCAATATATGCATAGTTATGAGAGAAATGAGAAATGAAACACTAGTATACCTAACTCTTAATCTGTACTCATTTTCACCTTTTATTTTAATACTTAAAATAAATAAATATGTCAATGCCCAAATATTGAAACCAGGAAATGTACTATATCTGAGGAATTTCTCATGGTGAGGCAAAAAAAAAAAAAAAAAAAAAAAAAGCTTATATTCAGATCTAGGTGGAGTGAAACCTCAGTATAAAATATACACACTTTATGAGAGAAAAAAATTGTTTTTATTAAACAAGTATCTCTGAATGAACGTAAAGCCCATTTTTTATTTCCAAAATGTTTATTTAAACCAGAATATCTGAGAAACTGGTATAATATTGCCTTTCTGTAAATCAAGGATTAAATTGGGCAATGGATATAAAAAATATTTTGGAAACTGTTAGGTGCTTTTTGCATATATTTGTTTCTTGCTATTTTGGGGGAAATGCTAAACAGTAATAGGACATATTTTTGTAGCCCTTGGAATGCTTCAAGGTCTTCAAAGCATATTTTCCTGCTACTTAATTAGTTAGCTAATTAATTAAATTCCTAAAGATGGGCTGGGCAGGCATATTCATAAATAATGAGCTCCTATGGACAGAATGGTTGCTAACTGCCCAGCATGCTAATAAGTGCAGAGAGGAAGGTAAAACTGGCTCCAGACTCCATCTCTGCCCATTTTTTGGTTAATTGTTACTCATGATTGCTTTAGACAATACAATTGGAGGGCATCTGAAGAAAAGAACTAAGAATTATCCTGCCCTGGGTGCACTTCAATCTAGTGAGTTGTGAGAAAACACAGAAAGATGTTTGCTTCTCTTGGGTGCACAGAAGCAGGATGATCAGAAGGTGAAAGGAAAGGCCTGAATGGTGTGTGTCGGAGGGTGGGGGGTATCCTGAGGATAGAGAGAAATTGGGTTAGAAGCCAAGAAATTGGGGGCAATTCTATCTGTGTGGCACTGGGTAAAGTCATTTAATACTGTAATTTACTCCTTCATATTGGAATCATTTATGCTCTAGTTATTCCCAACAGATAATGAGCTCCTTGGGGAAGAATCCATGTCTCATCCATTTCTAGTGTTCTGTGTTTCACGTGGGAGTGGCACATAGCTGCATTTTGTAAAAGTTTTTTTAAATGGGGGACTAAACTCAAAGCTAAGCTTCCATTTTTTAGTCTTTCTTGTAATGTGGACCTGCTGATAATTAAGTTTTCTGGAACTTGCATGAAAACATTTTTATTTTACTTTCACTGGTAAAGAATAGTTTTGTTGGGTATAGAATTCTAGCTAATGAGTTTTGTTTTATTTTTCCTTTCAGCACTTTAAGGAAACTATGTCATCATCTTCTAGTTTTCATAATTTTTATTAAATTGTTTGCTGCCAATCAAAACAATGTGTTTTTTCCCATGGCACAAAACTGTAAAATGCAAAACTGTTGTAAAGGCTAATTATTCTGAAAATTGCACAGAAAATCAGCAAGCTTTGTACCTGACTTATAGGAGCCTAACACTTATATTAAATACATATTAAGCAAACAAAGGTTAAAAAACAAAATAGAAGCTGTAAAAGTTTCACATGGCAGAGATATTAAAATTGTCGTCTAGTTGTAGTGAACTTCTTTATGTAAGTTAGTCAATTAATTTCAATTTAAAAAGACAAAGCCTGAAAAACTTAAGACTGAAGACCTTAAAATTAGAATGTTGAGTATGTATAAATATCTTCCTTGAGAGATATCTTTGTTACATTACCTTGACAGAAAGATATTGGTAATAAATAAAAGTGTCTCTTTATACAGAGGAATTTGTGTTACTTGAAAATTGTTATAAGATACAATAATAGCAATAAATTAACATTTGTTGGGCACTTATTTCATGCTAGTAGTGCTCTCTCTGCTTTATGTTTTATTGTATGAAATTTAATCCTCACAACCAGCCTATGAATTATATACTATTACTATTCCCACTTTATAAATGAAGAAAAGTAAAGTATTATTCATCCTTTTATTCCCTTCAATATTTATTTTCAGTCTCATAATAATTCTGAGATTATGTATGTTAAAATAGGTAAAAGTCACACAAAAGTTACAGCAGTGAAGATAAACTATTCAAAAAATCAATTGCAATGGGGAATAAAGACTCCAGTATAGAACTTGGTCCAATTCTGCATACAACCAGACAACAAGAACAAGTGCGTATTTATAGGCAGCAGAAGCTGGCAGTAAGGGGAGGAGGTAACATAGGATGGGAGAGTGGACATTTATGAATGGAAACTTGCTAAGAGGAGACATCAAGTGTGGGGGAATTTGGACTGAACCAATCAAAAAGAATTGTTGCTAAAGGCAGGCCAGGGCAATCACTTCATTACATAACAAGTGTGCAGGATTATTACTAAACTGACTTAACCAGATTCTACAAAAAAGTATATGAATGAACCTTATTGAGGAGAAGTTTTAGGGAAACGTAACAAAACATTGGCCAAACAAAAAAAACTGTCAGGCATTATCATCATTTCCTTTACAGAAATGAGGATTCCTAGTGATAGAAGGTGCTGTGATTTTAATGTGTCCCCCGAATTTCAAGTGTTGGAAATTTAACCCCCATATTCATATGTTGATAGTATTTGGAGATGGGGTCTTTGGGAGGTAATTGAGATTAGATAAAGTCATCAGGGTGGGGCCCCCATGATGAGACTGGTTCCTTTATAATCAGAGGAAGAGAGATATGAGCTACCCCATGTGTTCATACCCTCTCATCATGTGACACCTTCTGCCACATTATGACATGGCAGGAAAGCCCTCAGCAGATGCAGTGTTATGCTCTTGGATTCCCCATCTCCAGAACTGCATGATAAATAAACTTTTTAAAATAAATTATAATGTATGTATCTTGTTATCACCACAGAAAACAAACCAAGACTAAATGTTTTTAAGAAATTAACTATTGTCAATAGGAAATTGGGAGGGTGGATTCCACTCAGACATTTAGGGTCTAGAGCCCTTACTTTCCACCATTAAATTATCTTCCAACTTAAAAGGAGTATCATGTCAGAGAATAGTATTTTTTCAAGTATTTAACAAGTTAGTTTACAAAATCATTATGGTATTTGTAGAAACAAGGATATTTTCAGGTCCCACATTCATTTTGTATGACTTATATCAAATTTTAAAACACTAAGCTGCAATGGTTCACTCAATTTTTTTTTCTGAAAGCCCCCTTAAATTCACTTCTTTCTTTATCAGAAGACCAAAGGAACTTTTTTTTTTTTTTTTTTACTGAATCATCGCTGTGTACAATAATTCAATCATGGGGCACAGTGTGCGGGCTTCAGATACAATCGGAGATATTTTCATCAACCTGATTGTGATAACATTCAAGAGACTTTCTCATTACTATGTGAGAACATTTAATTGATCCGTGTTTAGAAGTTTTCTCCTGACCATTCAAATACACACCACTTTATCTGCTTTTTGTTTGTCAATTCTTCACTTGGAGCTGTTGGGACTCAGAAAACAATGCCCCAAATGAAAGTCTCAGAAGCAGCCTGGGAAGCAAAAGATTTTCTCTGATAGTCTCCTGCGATACTGTCTCTTCTTCCATTCTCTCTCAAGGCTAGTCACAGCCACTAGAACCCTTCTTCCCCAAGGAGGTCATAAACCAGAAGCCAGACATAAAACCACCTTTTTAAGTAAAAACTGACCATAAAAAATTATCTGACCTACTTTAACTGTCTGTCATGAGACCCTCCACTGCAGAAAGCATCCTGCCACATACCCGGAAGGAAAGACCCAGATGAATGTAGACAGATGAGCCTTACTGGGTTTTTCCACTCAGTCTGTTAGCATTAGAGCGTACTTTTTTTTTTTTTTTTTTTGAGACAGAGTCTCACTACATTGCCCTCAGTAGAATGCACAGCTCACAGCAACCTCAAACTCTTGGGCTTAAGCAATTCTCTTGCCTCAGCCTCCCAAGTAGCTGGAACTACAGGCACCCGCCACAACGCCCAGCTATTTTTTTTTTTTTGCAGTTGCTATTGTTGTTAAGCTGGCTTGGGCTGGGTTCACACCCACCAGCCTCGGTGTATGTGACCAGGACCATAACCACTATGCTACAGGTGCTGAACCTAGAGCATACACTTTTGACCAATCATTTTTCTATATAGTTCTCCATATGTAGTTGAACCTAAGCATAAAAATGGACAAATTTCCTCTAAATCTTTTTTCTGAAATCTTTCATGTACATGTTTAATTTGTAGGCCTTTTCTCCAACCAATCAGCCTTTTGTGAGTTGATTTTTCAATAAACCTTCAGAGGTAGAGGGGAAGTTTTCCCTTGACCTCCATAATACCAAGATCTTGTTTTTTCAAACAACTCCTTCTCTCACCTGTAAAGTCAACCCAAGCCACTGTATTAATTTTCAGGGGCTTCTGTAACTAGGTGCCACAAAATGGGTGGTTTAAATACAAGAACTTTATTGTCTCACAATTTTGGAGGCTAGAAGGATGTTGGCAGGGTTCATTTCTTCTGAGGACCATGAAGGCGAATCTGTTCCATGTTGGTCTGGTCAGCTGGCAGTCCCTGGTGTTCCTCTCCATCTTCTATATTACTCAGTCTTTGCCATCACCTTCACACAGAGTTCCATTGTGCATGTCTAATCTTTCCCTCTTGAAAAGGGCACCAATCGTATTGGATTATGGACCCACCCAACTGCAGTTTGAGTTCATTTTAACTTAATATATCTACAACAACCCTATATTCAAAGAAGGTCACATTTTGAGGTAGTGGGAACTAGGACTTCAACATATGAATTTTGGGAAGCACACAATGCAATCCATAACAGCCACCATACTAAATGTTTCTTCTCAGCCAATGAAACTATTTCTCTCATTCTATAAAAATAGTAACATCTTCTAACAGAGGAAGAACATCTGTATTCACAGTTTTTCCTCTCAAAGTTGTCAAGAGGGTAAACGAATTCTGTTATCAAAAAAAAGGTGAGATGAATGTTGGACATCCATCACAAATGTAATTTTTTATATTCTCTACCATTTTCTTATATTTATTTCCCTTTCTAATTGAGGACAGACTGGATTACTCTATTATTGCTTCACTTGGCTTTTTCTAAACTCATAAATATTTTTTAATTGATGAGGTTAATTGCATATTGTTCAAAATACCACTGCTTTTCCTTATGGGAAGATAATATTTGCTCCCCTCTAAGCAGTCAGGCTTGTGCACATGACTTGCTTTGGTCAATGTAACTTAAGTGTCATGTTTTACTCCTGAGTAGAAGTTTTAAGAGACATGGCTCTTGTTCCCTCTGCAACAAACCTGGATACCTCTAGGTGAGGACTGTAGAGCCTGGACCTTAGATTGAGGATGTGGTGTAGAGGAGCAGTCAACCCACTGTGGAAAAATAGACTGAGGTTCAAAGTATATGACTTACTGAAGTTCACCTTGACCATTGTCAGGATTCGGTAGACTATGAACAAAAATTCACACCATCTTTACAGCTTATGGGTGAACCTTCCAGTCCCAGGGTCTCAAATTCAAATACCTCAGAGAACTAGGAAGGTAATTTCACATTATTCCAAAGCCAGTGGGAAATATATTAGGGAGAATAGAACATAGGATCTGAAGAGAAAAGGACAATCCATGTCCTGAACTAAAGGCATTCTAATTAAATGTTTCTCAAACACTCTGCCAAACCAAAACCACATTGTGCAATAAATCACTCATGGGACCACCAGTTGACCTCTCCAGCTACACCAAGCAGCCTTCTCAGTGTGGCCCAGGGTGATAATACCTACAAGCTTATGGGGATTAGTTCTTAATAGACTAGAGTCTGAAATGAACCAGGAATTCCAAGTAACCACCAGGATTCTTTCTATAAGGAGATCAATGCTAATGAAGGGCATTGTACTTAGCTACAAAGAATGGAATTTAAGCCATCACAGTACAGTTGCATGAAGAAACTTTAATTTTTTAAAATTATTTGTCCTAAGAGAAGAAAGACAAACAGGTTTCCTTCAAGGAGACAACATGCCCAAATATCTGGCTGCCTTTCATTCCCTTCCTTCCTGAAATCCTTGTTTAAAATGACTTAAATGGCTTAAATGACCAGAGAAGCACTAAACTTTTCTTTAGAGCTAATCTTTTCAGCAATGCCACAGAAGAATGCAGCCTGAATAGCAAGTCTGAGCAGATTCCCTGGGACCGGAGCTCTTGAAAGGACAGAGGAACTATTTTCCTCAACATAAAAGGGAAAGGAACATATTTGCTCCATTTTCTACTTTTCTGTTCTGAAATATGAGAAACACTTTCAATGAGTTCCTTAGGAATCCCTAAGAATAAACTCTTTCTGGCCCCACACACCCATTTCTCTTTGTGGAAATCAGATTACATCCTCCCAGTGATTTCTCAGAAGAAAATCAAAGCATACTGCTCCGGAAACATTCAAAATAGCCTCCTTTCCTCGGAGCACCCTGGTAAATATGTGGATCCAACGGCACTGTGGGAGTCGGAGTTCATATCCTGGCACTGCTAGGCAGATGACATCACTCTCATTTTCCATAAAGAGTTGTTCCATATGTGATGCTTGCTGAGAAAAACACATATGTGGTGAGTGTAGATGAAATATACATGCAACGTGAGCCCAGTCCAATTCACCTCTCAAAGGAAACGGTGATACCATTTAAGCTGTTTAAGAGATACTGATAACAGAACATTTTCTCTTCTAAATTTAAAAACAGTTCCCAAGCCTGCATGGAATCAACTTTCTCAAATAGTTATAAATCTTTGGTTAAGACCTCTTAACATAATGGTTTCGCTTTACATTTAGGAGTCACTAGATATAACAGAAATAATAGGTTCTGTTTTCTAAGTGGCTATACTATGCTGAGGAAGCCAGATTGTGCCATGCTTCCCATGTTAGAGATGACAAAACTCAGGCTCAGAGAGGTTCAGTAAATTGCACAGTCACAACAAGCCTGAGTTTCCACTTCCAGCAAATCTGACAGTAAACCTGGAGCTCCTTCCACCTGACGTGCATCAGAAAGCAAGGAATAAGGCAAAAGGCAGGGATTGTTTTTGATACGATGATGTTTTCAGCATAGAATTACTTGCCAATCCTCTTCTCTCTGGAATGCTTCACAATCTGTACCCTAGATTTTGATTTTTTTTTTTTGAAGGCAGATTGGAGTAACAAAAGTAGACACTTTGAAACCCTTTAAAAGCAAAATAGCACATAAGTAAAGAAATAGTCGCTGCTCTCATTTTGAAAGTACAAACTGCATTTCCGAAAGGGTTTGATCTTGTCTGAGTTACAACTAGAAGATTACAAATCTGTAATTTGTAATGGCCTGGCCATTAATGCCATTAATTCCTGGATATGTTTCTCTCTTTACTAGTATCTTTCCTCAATCTTTTCTGCCTTAAGGCTTTCCCCAATGTACTGGTTGAGCAGAATTCACTTTTCTTTGAAATTGTTTGGATCTCCAAATGATTTTCTTACTGTCCTCCTTTGCCACCCCTCCAATAACTTTGTAAACTTTTCTAAGTGGCAAATTGAGGATTGGCCCTGAGGCTGTCAATAGCCCTTTAGAAGCTGAGGAACAGTTGTTTACTATCTCTCTCTCTTTTTTTTTTTTTTTTTGAGACAGAGCCTCAAGCTGTCACCCTGGATAGAGCGCTCCAGCATCACAACTCACAGCAACCTCCAATTCCTGGGCTCAAGCGAGTCTTCTGCCTCCACCCCCCAAGTAGCTGGGACTACAGGCTCCCACCACAATGCCGGGCCATTTTTTGGTTGCAGCCGTCATTGATGTTTGGCGGGCTGGGGCTGGATCCGAACCCCACCAGCTCAGTACGTGGCTGGCACCTTAGCCCATTGAGCCACAGGCGCCGAGCTTCTCTCTCTCTTTCTTCTTGAGGCCTACCTTTATCCATTCTAGCAAGCTAACCTTCTTCTAGCGAGCTCCTTCCCCAGCAAACCTAGGGGTCTCTTCTGCT
>CAUYRH010122495.1:0-14796 GCA_963574655.1 Perodicticus potto | reverse complement strand
TTCTTTATGTCAGTATTTTCATGCAAGATATCTATTTTGTTCATCTTGAATTTTGCTTCCATTTTGCTTTCTTAAATATTACATAGATTCGTGGCTAATATAATCCCGAATGTGGCTGTTTTAATTTTTTTTTTTTTTTTTTGTAGAGACAGAGTCTCACTTTATTACCCTCGGTAGAGTGCCGTGGCATCACACAGCTCCCAGCAACCTCCAACTCCTGGGCTTAGGCGATTCTCTTGCCTCAGCCTCCCGAGTAGCTGGGACTACAGGCACCTGCCACAACACCCGGCTATTTTTCTGTTTTGCAGTTCGGCCGAGGCCGGGTTTGAACCTGCCACCTTCGGTATATGGGGCCGACGCCCTACTCGATGAGCCACAGGTGCCGCCCTGTTTTAATTTTTTTTTTTTTTGAGACAGAGCCTCAAGCTATCACCCTGGATAGAGTGCTATGGCATTGCAGCTCACAGCAACCTCCAATTCCTGGGTTCAAGCGAGTCTCTTGCCTCTGCCTCCCAAGTAGCTGGGACTACAGGCGCCCACCACAACGCCCGGCCATTTTTTGGTTGCAGCTGTCGTTGTTTGGCGGGCCCGGGCTGGATTCGAACCCGCCAGCTCAGGTGTATGTGGCTGGCGCCTTAGCCCGCTGAGCCACAGGCGCCGAGCCCCTGTTTTAATTTTTTATAGAGATTGGGTCTTGCTATATTGTTTGAACTAGTCTCAAACTCCTGGTCTTAAGCAGTCCTCTCCTCTGTGTCTCTCAAAGTGCGAGGATTACAGGCATGAACCATCTTGCCCTGTTCCTTCATTGCCTTTATTTATACCGGGGGTCATAGCTACATCAGTGTCATTGTTTTAATCATTTTTTTTTAACCTTTCTAATATCCTGATTCTTATGCTATTTGAAAAATATCTATTAATGAAAATAACTAGTGTAAATTGGGTCAGGTGATTTATTAAATTTAATCCTCTCCATAGCCCTAAAAAGATAATTGTGTTAGTTGCTCACTTTGCTATAACGTAATACCAAAGACTGGGTAACTTGAACCACACAAAAATGTATTTTCTCATAGTTTTAGAGGCTGGAAATCCAAGAAAACACTACTGCAATCAAAATACAGAACTGTTACATCACTCTTCAAGATTTCCCTGCTCCTTCGTAATCCATCCTGTTTCTTCCTCCAAAGCAAACATTGATCTGCTTTCTGTCACCATAGATTAGTTTGCATTTTGTACAATTTTAGATAAATAGAATTCCATAGTATGTGCTTTTTTTGGCCTAGCTTTTTTCACTCAATATAATTTGATATTCATCCACGTTGCTGTGTATCAATTGCTCATTTCTTTTTATGAGAAATACTCCACATGTAGCTGTTCCAAATCTTTTTACTCATCTCATGGATATTTAGGTTGATCCCACAGTTGGACTGTTACAGATAGAGCTGCTATTTATGTTTATATACAAATCCTAGGAATGGAATAGTTATTTGAATGGTTATTTAAATGGTGTGTATTTAACATTCATAGTTCATAGTTATTTGAATGGCATGTATTTAACATTATAGGAAGCTACCAAATTGTTCTCGAAAATGGTGTACCATTTTTTATTCCTATCAGCAGTGCATAAGAACTCTAGTTGGTCTTGGTGCCCATAGACCAGTGGTTACAGCGCCAGCCACATACACCGAGACTGGCGGGTTCGAACCCAGCCTGAGCCTACTACACAACAATGACAACAATAATAAAAAATAGTTGAGCATTGTGGTGAGCACCTGTAGTCCCAGCTACTTGGGAGGCTGAGGCAAGAGAATTGCTTAAGCCCAAGAGTTTGAGGTTACTGTGAGCTGTGATGTGACGGCACTCTACCGAAGGTAACATAGAATCTCTCAATTTAAACAAAAAAAAAAAAAAAGAGAACTCTAGTTTGTCTGTCTCCTTGCCGGTACTTGGTAGACCATTTGTTTTAATTTTAGTTAATCTTTTTTTTTTTGAGGCAGAGCCTCAAGCTGTCACCCTGGAGAGAGTGCCGTGGCATCACAGTTCACAGCAACCTCCAACTCCTGGGCTCAAGCGATTCTCCTGCCTCTGCCTCACAAGTAGCTGGGAATATAGGCTCCCACCACAGCGCCTGGGTATTTTTTGGTTGCAGCCATCATTGTTTGGCGGGCCTGGGCTGGATTCGAACCCACCAGCTCAGGTGTATGTGGCTGGTGTCTTAGCTGCTTGAGACACAGGCGCCGAGCCTTTTTTTTTGAGACAGTGCCATGGTCTCAGCCTATCTCACAGCAACCTCAAACTACTGAGCGTGGCTCGGCACTTGTGGCTCAACGGGCTAAGGTGCTAGCCACGTACACCTGAGCTGGCAGGTTCGAATCCAGCCCGGGTCTGTCAAACAACAATGACGGCTGCGACCAAAAAATGGCTGGGCGTTGTGGCAGGCGCCTGTAGTCCCAGCTACTTGGGAGGTGGAGGCAAGAGACTCACTTGAGCCCAGGAATTGGAGGTTGCTGTGAGCTGTGATGCTACAACACTCTATCCAGGGTGACAGCTTGAGGTTCTGTCTCAAAAAAAAAAAAAAATACTGAGCTCAAGCGTGCCTCCCCTTTCAACCTCCCTGAGCGCTAGGATTATAGACAGGCGTGAACCACCTGGCAGAATGTTAGTTAACTCTCTCTCTCTCTGTTTTTTTTCTGAGAGAGTCTCACTATGTTGCCCTTGGTCACATGTGAGCCATGGCATCACAGCTCACAGCAACCTTAAACTCTTGGGCTTAAGTGATTCTCTTCCCTTAGCACCCCCCAAGTAGCTGGGACTATAGGCGCCCGTCACAACTCCCGGCTATTTTGTTGTTGTTGTGGTTGTTGTTGTAGTTGTCGTTGTTTGGCAGGCCCGGGCTGGATTCAAACCTGCCAGCTCTGGTGTATGTGGCTGGCGCCCTAGCCACTGAGCTACAGGCACTGAGCCTAGTTAATTCTTATAGGTGTTTTATATTAATAGTAATGTTTCCAAAGTCAAATCTACAATGTAAGTAGTGGTGTCATTGCAATTTTAATTTGTATTTTCTGATGACTAATGATGTTGAACATCATTTCCTGCACTTACTGGCCATTATTGTGTTTTTGGTGAAATGTCTTTTTTTTTTTCTAGTTCATTGCCTTAACCACTTGGCCATGACTACAAAAATGTATTTCTAAATCTTTGCCTTGTTTGGCTTGGTGACTCATACCTGTAATCCTGGCACTTTGAGAGGCTGAGGCCAGAGGACTATTTGAGACCAGGAGTTCAAGACCAACCTGGGCAACATAGCGAGATTTTGTCTCTATAAAATATAAAAAGAAGTCTGGGCATGGTGGCTTATGCCTATAATGCCAGCACTTTGGGAGGCCCCAGCAGGTGGATCACCTGAGCTTAGGAGTTTGAGACCAGCCTGAGCAAGATGGAGACCCTGTCTCTACTAAAAATAGAAAAACTAGCCAGGCATTGTGGCAGGTGCCTGTAGTCCCAGCTACTCAGGAAGCTGAGGCAAGAGGATTGCTCAAGCCCAAGAGTTTGAGGTTGCTGTGAATTATGACATCATGACGCTCTGTGGAGGGCAACAAAGAGTCTCCTCACTGGTCTCCAAGGTTCCTTTTGTTTTTTTGTGTTTTTTTCAGTTGTTTTTTTTTTTTTTTTTTTTTTGTAGAGACAGAGTCTCACTTTATTGCCCTCGGTAGAGTGCCATGGCGTCACAGCTCACAGCAACCTCTAACTCCTGGGCTTAGGCGATTCTCTTGCCTCGGCCTCCCAAGTAGCTGGAACTACAGGCGCTGCCACAATGCCTGGCTATTTTCTTTTGTTGCAGTTTGGCCGGGCCGGGTTCGAACCCACCACCCTCGATATATGGGACCGGCGCCCTCCCCACTGAGCCGCAGGTGCCTCCCCCAGGGTTCCTTTTGGCTTTGACAGCCTTTGCTCATACAATGGTTATTTTTAAAGTTTTTTCTTGCTGGTTTCCCTCATAAAAACAACAACAACAATAATAAAAATAATAAAGGCAGAGTTTGTGACCAGCCTGAGCAACATGGAAGACCCTATCTCTAAAAAAAATTTTTTGAGATGTGTTGGGGCTCGAACCTGTAGTGCAGCTGCTTGGGAGGATTGCTAGAGCCCAGGATTTGAGGGCTGCAGTGAGCTGTGATCGCACCACTGTGCTCCAGTCTAGATGACAGAGTCTCACTTTAAGTCTCATGCTAAGTAAATAAATACACGGATAAATTAATTTTAACAGTCAGACTTGAAATAGCTATTTTTATAGAAATTTGTCATCATTACCCACTTTTCTTTTAGATTAAAATTTTATGCTCTCGGCTCAGTGTCTGTGGCTCAGCGGGCTAAGGTGCCAGCCACATACACCTGAGCTGGCGGGTTCGAATCCAGCCTGGGCCCGTCAAACAACAGTGACGGCTGCAACCAAAAAATGGCCAGGTGTTGTGGCAGGCGCCTGTAGTCCCAGCTACTTGGGAGGCAGAGGCAGGAGACTCGCTTGAGCCCAGGAGTTGGAGGTTGCTGTGAGCTGTGATGCCACAGCACTCTATCCAGGATGACAGCTTGAGGCTCTGTCTCAAAAAAAAAATAATAATTTTATGCTCTCATTTAGTTTTTATAGTTAATATCATGATAAATACTGTTCTTCTATGGTGACCATTGGTTTAGAGGGAGAACCTTAAAGCTGAAAAATTATATATCTTAGTGAAGTGAGTGCAGAAATAAAGTCATGAGATTAAGTGGTTGAGGGGTGAGACCTTTAGACATTTTTCAGGGATCATTTCTTGTGATACTTTTTACCTTTTTAGATACTGGCATAAAACTGCATTCAGAATGCTCAGTTCTTTATAACTGAATTTTAAAAGCTTTTTTTTTTTTTTTAAATGATGAATGTATTTCTTCAGATTTTTTCAGAGGACCCGCAGTATCAAATGTCCGCCTGGCTGGATTAGAGTATGTTCTGCACTTCACTGCACTGAATGGGAAGATTTACTTTCGAAGCTATAAGTAAGTGCATTTCTTAGCATGTTTTTCTCATCCCTCAGGGCTAACATTTTAGTGTAGCTGTTTTATAGAGCTCAAACTTAGAATTAATGTTTGGCCAGACGTTTTATTGGAGAGTTTGCAAGATAGCAACAGGGCAGCTCTGTGCTGGTCCTCGGTCTTGTGGTTCTCCAGCTGAGCATTGCCTCTGAAATCATGTTTCCAGGGCCCCAGCACATCTGATGCTGTACTCTCTCTGAGCCTAGAACACTAACCCTCCCTAGCTTTATTTATGCATTTTTCTTTATTGTTCTTGGCTGGACTAAGAGCACTACACCACAAGTCTTAGGCCAGCCAAAGCAAATCTGAAAACCCTAAAATTAAAAATGGAATTTTCTAAAAGGAATGTGAAGATTCAGTGGCTCATTTCATCACACCCTGTCCCTCCAGCCTAGATCTTTTACTCTTCCCCCACAAATCAGTCCGAACACACTGATTCTGCTTTTCTTAAAGAACTGGTGACCTTCTATAACTGTACCTTTTGGGGTAAATGTGGCATTGGCTGGTAGAGCCTCCACTTTCCTAGTGCATATACTGACTATTGCAAAGTGCCTTTTTTTTTTTCTTTCTTTCTTTTTTTTTTAAAGGCAGAGTCTTGCTCTGTCACCTTTGGTAGGGTGCTGTGGTGTCATAGCTCCAACTCTTGAGCATAGACGATTGTCTTGCCTCAGCCTCCCAAGTAGCTAGGACTACAGGCGCCCACCTCAACGCTGACTACCTTTTGTTGCAGTTTGGCTGCGGCTGGGTTTGAACCTGCCTCACTGGGTTTATGTGGCCGGCACCTTACCAACTGAGCCACAGGGGCCACCCACAAAGTGCCTTTCTTTGTATTGGAATTCAAAATTTGGAGTATGTGTTGACCTGACAGCTCAGTGTTGACAGCATCTTCTATTCACTTGTGCTGTTTGTGCAACCATTTGTGTTCATCATTTCACACATGGGGTTACTTTTTTTTCAACGGGCTCCATGGCTGAAAAGTCTATGTCCAGCTGAGCATCCAAGTGTGACTACATTTCCATCTTGATCTCTGCTACATTGAGTCAGAGACACTTAGTTCTTCTCACTAAGTGAGATTAACACCACTGATGATGATTCAGTTCAGTATGATTAACACCACTGCTTCTGTTTTTCTATTTATCTTTTATTTTAAAGGTAAAATAATATGGCTCGGCACTCATAGCACAGTGGTTACAGTACCAGCCACATGCATTGAGGATGGCGGGTTCAAACCCAGCCTGGGCCAGCTAAGCAACAGTGACAACTGCAACAAACAAATAGCTGGGCATCGTGGCAGGCACTTGTAGTCCCAGCTACTTGGGAGGCTAAGTCAAGAGAATTGCTTGAGCCCCAGAGTTTGAGGTTGCTATGATCTGTGACAACAGGGCACTCTACCGAGGGCAACAAAACGAGACTCTGTCTCAAAAAAAAAAAAAAAATGATAATATGGCAAAATGCAATGAAGTATGCAACATAGGGACTTTCTAATCATTTTTAGTTAAGATTGAAAGCTCCTTAAGTCTGCTGTTTGAGTTTCCACGTTTGATTTTGGAGCTTCCAAGAATGTTATGCTATAAAGTAGATGACTGCTATTTAAAGAAATAGTTTTAAATAAGTAAATAACAGGATACTTGAGGAGTTTTACAACATTGAGTGGTGCTTGGGTGATCTCAATTCATTGGACATACCAAATGCTGGCAAGTTTTCCTCTTAGCAGAAAATTAGTACTTTAAGCGATAGAAATATTTTATTTGGAAGTTGATATATAATGTCCCTAATTTCTTAAATAGCATACTAACCACATTTCCTGATGATGTTTTTCTGTTTGTTGGTTGGTTTTTTTGCAGTTTTTGGCCGGGGCTGGAGCACCTCCAGTATGTGTAGCCGGTGCCCTACTCCTTTGAGCCATAGGCACCGCTCTCCTGATGACTTTTAGTTCAACATTACAAATATCATTTATTTGGGGGTACTAAAAATGTGGAAATGGTCAAAAATCTGAAACTTTTGAGTGCTGATATGATGCCCCAGGAAATGCTCCAGTGCATTTCCTTCTGACTTCTGGGTTTTGGATTAGGAAGTGTGGGGCAAGGGGAATCCTCCCCCTTTCCCCTGAAATTTCTCTGAAAGGTCCACTCAAAATTAAGGCAGATTAATAAGAGAAAAGTCTACTGTTTGTATGGAGAGAATCTCAAAATGATTACCCAGTGTCCCATTAAGGTCCAGACATTTTTATACCTTCATTTTAGAGGGGTGGGGGAGATGAGGAGTATAGGTAATTCTGTTTAGGGGCAATAAATAGTTGCTAGGGAGAATGAAATGAATGGATGGGGGGGAACAGATTGACCCATAAATTAACCTGAGAGACAGGCATTATGTTAAAAATGATTCGAGCCAGGTCTGGTTGCAATCTTGGTCTTCTTTTCTGAAATATATTGAGGTAATAGGGATGGGAAGGGAAGTTGATTCTTTTTTCTTTTTTTTGAGACAGAGCCTCAAGCTGGTACCCTGGAGAGAGTGCCGTGGCAACACAGCTCACAGCAACCTCCAATTCCTGGACTCAAGCGAGTCTCCTGCTTCCGCCTCCCAAGTAGCTGGGACTACAGGCGCCCACCACAATGCCTGGCCATTTTTGGTTGCAGCCGTCATTGTTGTTTGGCGGGCCGGGGCTGGATTTGAACCCACCAGCTCAGGTGTACGTGGCTGGCACCTTAGTCCGTCAAGCCACAGGTGCCGAGCCAGGAAGTTGATTCTTTATTTGATATATCTGGGTTTTTTTCCTCTTGGCAATAGCATGCTGCATAGGTCTGTCTGGTTATTCAGAGAAAGGGAAAGACCCTCCCAAGGGCCTTTAATTCAAAATGCTTTTTTATAGGCTTGGTGCCCATAGCTCAGTAGTTATGGCGCTGGCCACATACACCAGGGATGGTGGGTTCGAACCCTGCTAGGGCCTCCTAAACAACAATAACAACTATAATAACAACAACAAAAAAATAGCTGAGTGTTGTGGCAGCTGCCTGTAGTCCCAGCTGCTTGGGAGGCTGAGGCAAGAGAATCACTTACGTCCAAGAGTTTCAGCTGTGATGCCATGGCACTGAGGGCAACATAGTGAGACTCGGTCTCAAAAGAAAGAAAAAGGATATGCTAAAAAATTAGCTTGATATTTGTGTGACCCTTTAGTTCTAAAAGGGAAAAGGAAATTGTAAAAATAAGTGAACCAAAGGATACCTGAATGTATAAAATATTTAAGTAGCTTAGCTTTTCCAAACATTGTTATGTCATTTTATGGAAATGTAATTCTCTTGAACAAAAATATTTTGGGGAGAGGACTTCTATAAAAGTCAAAGTAGCATTTTTGTTTTATTTCATAAAGGTTGCTGTTGAAGAAATCTGGTTGTAGAACACCCCGGATTGAATTGGAAGAAATGGGACCCTCACTGGATCTAGTTTTGAGAAGGACACACCTAGCGTCAGATGACCTTTACAAACTGTCTATGAAAATGCCAAAAGCTCTCAAGGTACATGACTGGAGGCTTAGTGCCATATATATTTTCCTACTTCCACAAAGGACTTGTGGTATAGTATATTAAAGGACGTATGAAAAGAGATCAACAGTGCAGATAAAACTAGCCTCTCAAAGCCAGGAAGAAAAAAAATCAAAGAAGGCAATTATAAAGGTTAATGAAAAGGAATTGCAGAAACCGGGCATCAATTTGGCTTTCTGGTAGCCAGGACTGCCATTCTCAGCCAAAAATAAAAAAAATTAGCATATTAAAGACTTAAGGATTTAGAGCACAGCATGTATAAACCATGTGTGCATAAAATGTGTTCTGACTTTTAAAAAAAAGTTGTTTGTTTGTTTTTTTGAGACAGAGTCACACTGTGTCTCCCTCAATAGAGTGCCAGCTCAGGGCAACCTCAAACTCTTTTAGGCTTAAGCGATTCTCTTGCCTCAGCCTCCCAAATAGCTGGGACTATGGGCGCCTGCCACAACACCTGGCTATTTTTTTTGAGACAGAGCCTCAAGCTGTCACCCTGAAGAGAATGCCATGGCATCACAGCTCACAGCAACCTCCAATTCCTGGGCTCAAGCGAGTCTCCCGCCTCCGCCTCCCACGTAGCTGGGATTGCAGGCGCCCGCCACAGTGCCCAGCCAGTTCTTGTTTGCAGCCATTGTTGTTGTTTGGCGGGCCCGGGCTGGATTCAAACCCGCCAGCTCAGGTGTACGTGGCTGGTGCCTTAGCCCGTTGAGCCACAGGCGCCAAGCCAAAAAAAAAAGTTGTTTTTTTTTTTTGAGACTGTTCTCACTTGGTCACCCTTGGTAGAGTGCCATGTATCTTACTTAGCTCACAGCAATCTCAAACTCTTGGGTCAAGTGATCCTCTTGCTTTAGCCTCCCAGGTAACTGGGACTACAGCCCGCCACAATGCCCAGCTATTTTTTAGAGACAAGACTTTGCTCTGGCTTAGGCTGGTCTGGAACCTGTGAGCTCAGGCAGTCCACCTGCTTTGACCTCCCAAGTGCTGAGATTATAGGCGTGAGCCACCCACCACGCCCGGCCCTACTTTTTAAAAAATTTTTAAACCGTCTACCACAGAAGACATGACTTCTTTTTTGTTTTTTTTGAGAAAGAGTCTCACTTTTTTGCCCTCAGTAGAGTGCTATGGCATCACAGCTCACAGCAACCTCCAAATTCTGAGCTTAGGCAATTCTTCTTGCCTCAGCCTTCTCAGTAGCTGGGACTACAGGTGCCTGCCACAACACCTGGCTATTTTTTTGTTGCAGTTTGGCCGGGGCCGGGTTTGAACCCACTACCCTCAGTATATGGGGTCAGTGCCCTACCCACTGAGCTACAGGCACCGCCCAGAAGAGATGACTTCTTAAGTAGTTTTAAAAAACAAGTAGAAATGTTATCTCTGGAATCCAGTAGAGATTGAAACGATAGTCACAATTCCTTAAGTTCAAAATAGGAAATTCTCTGGTAGTATAGTTTATAATCTTCCTTCTCACTCAAAATGTGGTCTCACAGTTTACTTGGGAATTGTTAGAAATGCAGAATGTCAGCCCCACCCTAGACCTACTAAATCAGAATTTATATTTGGAGAGTATCCCCAAGTCATTTGTATGTTTGGTTTTGAGAAGAGAGGTTTCATATAGGGCTATACACATCAATCATTAGGGGATACTCACTAATAGAAATAGTTATTAAGATAGCTAATGACTCATGCCTGTAATCCTAGCACTCTGGGAGGCCGAGGTGGGTGGATTGCCTCACTTCAGGAGTTCAAGATCAGCCTGAGCAAGAGTAAGACCCCATCTCTGAACTAAAAATAGAAAAACTAGCTGGGCATTGTAACAGGTGCCTGTAGTCCCAGCTACTGGGGAGGCTGAGGCAAGACTTGAGTCCAAGAGGTTAAGGTTGCATGAGCTACGATGTTGTGGCACTCGACCCAGAGCAATAGAGTGAGACTCTGTCTCCAAAAAAAAATGATAGCTATAAACTAGAGTTTTACTGACTCATGATAGTAAAAAGTTGTTAAATAGATATTATATATATGTATATATATTTCCTTTTTTCTTAGCCAAAGAAGAAGAAAAATATCTCCCATGACACTTTTGGTACAACTTATGGAACAATTCATATGCAGAAGCAAGACCTAAGCAAACTACAAACCAGGAAAATGAAGGGGTTGAAGAAGCGACCTGCAGAAAGGATAACAGACTATCAGGAGAAAAAATCAAAGAGAGTTAAAAAAAATTGATGCCAGCTTAGCCAGCAACTACAGTTCTGTTGTAGTCTGTTTATTTAAGAGAATTATCAAACTTTACTTCATTCAGTTTCCTGTAAATTTTTTTTTTAACATGATTTACTGTGTATTATTACAGACTGTAATATATTAGTATTAAGCTTAAAGCCTCTTACTTGAGACATAACACCCTGGTGTGCCATTTTCTCTTTATGTTATGTCCTTATAACTCTTCTCTCTCATCTCCACAATCATTGACATCTTAGAAAATTTTCAAGTTAGGCATTAGATAAAAGGGAAAGCAAAGCCATGGAAAGTAAAAATTACCCAAAGGAGGTCTATACACACTCAGTATGAGCTACCTAGAAAGTTAACCTCATCTTCCAACATATATGCAACCCGATTTTTATTTTTTGCTTTTCTGTTATTTTGCCTGAAATCCTACCAGTCAGATTCATTTGAGATTTTCAGCTTTGTGTCTTAAAATATAGATCTCTAAGAGGGATGTCCACCAACCAACCGACGCTTGACACATTACCTTAGTAATTCTTTTTTTTTGCAGTTTTTGGCCGAGGCTGGGTTTGAACCCCCCACCAGCATGTCGGTCTGGCGCCCTACTCCTTTGAGCCACATGTGCTGTCCCCCGCCTTTTTTTTTAAAGAGACACTTTGTTGCCTTCGGTAGAGTGCTGTGGCATCACAGCTCACAGCAACCTCCAGCTCTTGGGCTTAGGTGATTCTCTTGCCTCAGCCTCCCGAGTAGCTGGGACTATAGGCGCCTGCCACAGCGCCCGGCTCTTTTTTTTTTTTTTTTTTTTGTCGTTGTTGCAGTTTGGCCGAGGCTGGGTTCAAACTCGCCACCCTCAGTGTAGGGGGCCGGCGCCCTACCCACTGAGCCACAGGTGCCACCCACTATTTGTTTTTTTAAGAGGTTCTGTTACTTACTGGAGCCCCTACCCCACCTTCTCTGAGAACAAGGAAGTTTTGATAGGGGTAGAAATAAGAAAGGAGAGAACAGATGAGGTTTTTTTTTTTTTTGACTAGGCCTGGGTTTGAACCCCCCACCTCCATTATATGGGGCCGGCACCCTACTCCCTGAGCCACAGGTGCCACCTGAGAACAGGTGAGTTTTAAGGAATATAGGGCACTCTGGGGTACTGGGTAGCATTAGCTGGCTAAAGGTTGTATGAAGGCTCTGGGTGTTGGCAAATGGCTTATTTTGAAAGTTTCTTGAAGACTGGCTCAGTGCCTAGGAAAATTAGAAGCTTTCTGCTTCCTCCTACAAGTAGGATTATACTTATTTTCCCAGACACAATGTTTAGGTTCCTTAATTGAGTCCCTGACAGAGAAGCTCCTTTGTACAAGTGTAAGCCAGGTATGTTGTAATGTACCTTAACTGTAATTTGTTACATGAAGTAGCAGTGCTTTTGTTAATTCCATGTCTACCTGTGCGTTCATTTGGGCTTGCTCAGGTGCAGGTCAGCTGTGCTGACACTAAGCAAGAGTTGGAGCCTCAGTTTTACCTTCCGTGTCCTTTACTTTTTCCTTTGAGTCATTCCCTAGCTTTTCCTCTCCCTCTCCCTTTCCAAATGGATAATACTGTCTTCTCAGAAAAAAGAGAGAGCTGGTATCACTCCTTCATACATTTTGCTTAATTACACAATTACTCAAAGTCCACACTGTCTTTTTTTTCTTTCGAGACAAAGTCCTGCTCTAGTCTCTCAGACTAGGGTGCAGAGTTGTAACCGTAACTTACTGCAACTCAATTCCTGGGCTCAAGTGATCCTCCTTCTTGAGCTTCCTGACTAGCTGGGCCTTCAGATGTGTGCCTCCACACCTAGCTAGTTTTTCTGTATTTTATAGAGATGGGGTCTTGCTTTTGTTCAGGCTGATCTTGAACTGCTAGACTCAAGCAGCTCTCCTGCCTCTGCTTGCCAAAGTGCTAGGATTACAGGCATAAGCCATAGTGCCTGGCCCTACACAGTCTTTTATCTGAGGAAGGTATTTGCATTTTATTTATAAATGAGGGGAAAGAGCTAAAATGCTGCCATTCGCAAGTAGATAGTAGGAGAGCTGTGAAAGGGCATCAGATACTACTGCATAGTCCTTCCCCAAAGCCTGAGCCCTGACTAGTGTTGCTGATGCTGGGGCAGTAGTGATTCAGGAGCCAAGCAATGGGTCCTCACCAGCCGAAGAGGAGCCTGCCATTTCTGGACCCTGCTGCATCAGGAAGAGGACCTGACACTGCACAGGAACTCAACCAACCTGCCCTAAAAATGGCCACATTGTCTTTTTTTTTTTTTCTTTGACACAGAGCCTCAAGCTGTCACCCAGGATAGAGTGCTGTGGCATCACAGCTCACAGCAACCTCCAATTCCTGGGCTCAAGTGAGTCTCTTGCCTCCGCCTCCCAAGTAGCTGGGACTACAGGCGCCCACCACAACGCCCCGCCATTTTTTGTTTGCAGCCATCGTCGTTTGGCGGGCCCAGGCTGGATTCGAACCCACCAGCTCAGGTGCACGTGGCTGGCGCCTTAGCCCGTTGAGCCACAGACGCTGAGCCTGGTTTTTTGTTTTTAATCAATAGCCCTCTTGTTTAAGGGGTGATACATCTCTTTGTTTTCTATGTAATTTTTATATCAAGATAGAGTAATAAGTATTGGAATACATTCCCTTTGCTAATAAAAGTCTTCTATTACTGAAATCTAACCAAAGACTGTTCTTGGAAAGTATTGTATTGAACCATCCGGAACTCCTCATTCATTGTTCATATCACTGTTTTTGTGGAAACCACATTCTAATTTCCAGTTGTCCTTGAACTTGGGACTACAACATCTATAAACTGGAGACTGTATATTCATTTCAATGAAGGTAGTGAATTGCCTTGAGTTTTACCTAACTTTGAATTTTGGTAGATAAAGCAGCTTAACTGTTTTTATACCAAGCTGCTTGTATTTTTTTCTAGAATGTTAATACTAAAACCAATAACTTATGATTTCATGAAATTCTGTTCCTTTTTTTTTTTTTTTTTTGTAGAGATAGTCTCACTTTATTGCCCTTGGTAGAGTACCGTGGCATCACATAGATCTCAGCAACCTCCATCTCCTGGGCTTAGGCGATTCTCTTGCCTCAGCCTCTGGGGTAGCTGGGACTCAACACCTGGCTATTTTTCTGTTTGGCAGTTCAGCCAAGGCCGGGTTTGAACCCGCCACCTTCGGTATATGGGGCCAGCACCCTACTCTATGAGCCACAGGCGTCACTCTCTGTTCCTTTTTTAAAAAAATCGAATGTAGAGATGTTATTCAAGAAAAAAAGAGAAAAAACTTACTCCAAGTCAGTTTTCAGTTATGTGATTATCTAGCTGCTGCTGCACTTTCCTTCCTTTCAGTTATATTTTTAGCTTATTTCAGGCCCATTCCACCCCGACAAAAGGATTCAAAAAGCTTTAAGATGGTTGGCTCAGCATCTGTACCTTGTGGGGGCTAGGTCGCCAGCCACATACACCAGAGCTGACAGTTTCAAATCCAGCCCGGGCCTGCCAAACAACAATGACAACTACACCCAAAAAATATACGGGCGTTGTGGTGAGTGCCTGTAGTCCCAGCTACTCAGGAGGTTGAGGCAAGAGAATTGCTTAAGCCCAAGAGTTTGAGGTTGCTGTGAGCTGTGACATCACTGCACTCTACTGAGGGTGACATAGTGAGACTGTCTCAAAAAAACAAAGATAGGATCAGCGCCTGTGGCACAACAGGCTAAGGCGCCAGCCACATACACCTGAGCTGGCAGGTTCGAATCTAGCCCAGCCTGCCAAACAACAATGAGGCTGCAACCAAAAAATAGCCGGGTGTTGTGGCAGGAGCCTATAGTCCCAGCTACTTGGGAGGCGGAGGCAGGAGACTCGCTTGAGCCCAGGAATTGGAGGTTGCTGTGAGCTGTGATGCTACAGCACTCTACCCAGGGTGACAGCTTGAGGCTCTGTCTCAAAAAAAAAAAA
>CAUYRH010122493.1:0-20237 GCA_963574655.1 Perodicticus potto | reverse complement strand
TTGTGGCTATTGGAGCCTCCGGTGGGGGGTTGGAGGTCCCCCTCCTTGCCTATCATACAGCCTGCTGGTTCCTCAGCCCGTGCTGCCATCGCACCGACACCGCCAAGGTGGAGGCGGCAGGTCCGCCAGCTCCGCTGAGCTAGTCGGGGCACCAAATGTCCTGCATCAGTTTGAGACTTTAAAAATGCATTTGTGATGCATTTATATTTGACAGTTCTCAAGAACGTTCACTCAAAAATCCATATCAATATCTTAAATATACATGAAGAGTTTGACCAAAAAACCTTATTTTCAATGGTAATTTTCATTTTTTTTCTTTTTGGTACATTATTCCATTTGTTACTCAAACTTACAGAAGTTCTCATGAATATAGATTAGAAAAGATGTACTTCACAGAGGAAGAAATTGAAAACTCAAGAGAAAAATGGTTTTCCTAAATAAATGGTGTGCTCCTTGAAATCTGTGTTGTCTTGATTTGGGATTGAAGACACCACGCCAGGCGCTGTGCTAGGCTGGGAATCCCAGGGGAACTGACTCCCCTCACCAGGAATGGAGATTCCTGCTCCACAGAATGCTTCTGTCACCTGTGGAAACAGCAACTTTTCTCAAGAATTCCACAATTGGAAGTAATCTCTCCTTTCTCCCTTGGGCTCTCTCCTCGGGGAGATTTTTATCTGCTTTCCTGGCGTTTAATTATTCATCTTCATGTTTTCCCTAGACTGCAAAGTCAGGAACCAGGATTTATTTATCTTTTTGTCTTCCACGAAAGTATTCCAAGAAAGTATTTTTCATATGATAGGGCTACATATGCATTTAATTATTTAATAAAATACATCATCAGACAATGCGTAAGCAAAGGAATTAATGTGAGACTATGGAGAAAATAAACACGGCAAAAACATTAAGGAACTATCAAAAACTGAAGTAACACATGCTTCAACAATCTCTCTAATACGCCAGACAAATGAAGTATCCAAACTGTAGGAAGTGTGTGGGAATGGAAGGAAAATCATTATAGGAAGAACCAATGAAAGAGTCCTTATTTAAAATGCCAGATGGAAAATTTATATTTAACTCCTGCAGTGGGTGATGTGAGGTGGGGAATTATGGGGAAGTTGAGTGGCTTTGTTTGGACTGTGCGAGGAGACAAATATCCCTGCTCTGTGTTGATTCCTTGAACAATTTTGAGTGAGTAGAAAATGATTCTACATAACGTGCTAAGACTTCTTAGGGCAAAACCGCATTCTAGAACTCCTGTGAAATCCTCCTAATTTAGGTACTTTTGATGATGACAGTTTATTTAGAGTATAACATGGCATATTGTTATACTTATGATGTTTTGTGAATCAGTTTCAAAAAATTCAGTACCTTGAGAGTAGAAATACTAACTTTCTTGACTTGTAAAATAAAAACAGGCAATTCTTCTATCCTTCAGGACATTCCTGTCTAGAGCAAAAAGACAAAGGGGCTGATACTACCGCCGTTGTCACAGTCATACATATTCCTAAGATTTCTTAATTGTAACCGTATGGTTTCTACAAATTACTCATGTGAAAATGTCTCTGAATGGTTCCCTTTCCCCCGAATGACTGCCTGATGATTGAGATACAGCATTACATACTCATCTTGTCTCATTTAAGTCAAACGAATCAGAAAAATGATCCATGTTTTCAGCAAAGTCAAACATACTCCTGAAAGTCTAAAATAATTTTGAGTTTAGCACCATAGATGGTACACAGTATTGATTCAGATTTTGTTACAGGACATGGATTTCAAATAGATTCCTTTGCTGCTGGGGTTCTGAGTGGTTATTATATCTGTTTGGGAAATTTTCAATGAAATCTGAAAGTTTAAAAATGTTTAGTGTGGTTATAAAGCATACTATCTTCATATGGAAACTTTACAATACACTGTAGTTCAAGTATGTTGTACTTTACTGTTCATTTGCTGTTGCAAACCTCAAAACTTTAAGAATATTCATCTATTTATTTCAGCCAGATAAATTAGAATACTTTTAGTTTCCTTTTTGCTAATATGTATGTCTCTATTTTTCTCTCTGAGGGTTTTGTAATCCACTTCATTATTCATATGACATTATTGCAATAGTTCTTAAATATTCCAAAAAAGGATATTGATAACATTGAAAAACATTTGGTCATAGGCAGATGTATTTTAGCTAACTCGATACATATGTCGAGAATCGTCAGAGAGGGCCAACATGTGATTCATACCATAAGGCTTTCCCAAATAGATGGTAGAAATTGACATAAAGGTTACCATTTACTTTTTCAAAAGTATTTACTATTTTAAACATTATAGTTGACATGCTATTAATAAAGCATGGGAGAACAAAAGATTTACCAATATGTTAGTGTTTTATAACTATTGAGCATGGACTCATGGCCTCCGTCGTATTCATGGTTTGGCATTTATCCATGTCAGACATTTCAAAAGATGTTTATATTTGCATCATTTGAGTTCAATGATTTGAATTAATTTTCAATCACTAGCATTGAACAAAAATAGTATAAATTAACTTAAATATAAACAAGTAACATGCAGTGATTTGCATCCACCTATAATTATGCTTTGAATGTTTGATATGGCTCCCTTTGTTGTATGATTGACTTTAACGTGCACAGTGATTAACATGAAAAACAAAATTTTAAATAAGACATGAAAAAATCATACACTCAAGACTTTTCAACTCTTTCTGAGAAGTAGCCCCCAAATAGTGCAGAGGTATGTTTTTTTAAAACATCAGACTACTACACAAACACTATTCTTTGCTGGAATACTACAAAGTGACAGAGAACTCATTATCTCATTTCAGCCCGTTCTTGCATAGTTCTTATATTAGAAAGTTTTTTTTATGCTTAACTGAAATCACAAAGATTTTTTTATGCAGAGGCTACTAAGTTACAAAAATTATAATCACATTACTTCTTCTTGGTAGTATTATTGCTTGTGCTAGACACAAGGTCAAATAATTACTACAAGTCAGGGCAAAGGAAATCAATGCTATGATTTCTTTACTAGAGGACCTGACACACCAGGGTGCATAACACATCTCTGGGGTAAAAATGGTCTGCAGCATGTGTTAGACTTTGCACAACCAGCAGTTACTACTAATAGATCTTCTTGGACAAAATAGCATTTTGTAAAGTGCTAAGGCAGAAGGCTGCTCACTTCCTGGAGCTCCTTGCTGGGGTTCACGTCTTCCCCGAAGACTGGCGGTGCACGTACGTATCAGGGAATGCAGAGCTGGGGAGGTGGCTGTGTGGCTTCACAACTAGCATTGGTTCCTGCTGGAAGATGTTTGTGCTGATCGGCTGTTTTCATAAGGGATTTTTCGCACCTTACTTGTTCATAAATATTTGGACTATCTCCATGAATATCTTTAGTGTCATAAACTAACTATGCAAAAGAGAATTAAGGAAGTAGATCACAAAGATATTTGGAAAAAGAGAAAGGATGTAAAGGATTCTCTTCTTCTCTCGCTACATTCATTGACAAATTAACCTTCTCTTTAATTGCCTGTTTTAATAAGAGCATGTTCTGCTTAGAAAATGTTTTATTGACAGGAGCAGTTATTAAATCAAAACAAAATGTAAATTATATAATATGAGAAGAATGCCATGAATTATCTTCCTTTTTTTTTGATGATATGTGGGATTTCTAGGAAGAAAATGTGAAGTTAATTTAATAAGTTTTACTCAGTATTCTATGATCCTTATAATTATTTTAAGCATTTACTTGGTAATAGTAAGGCTTTAACATATTTTATGATAAAATGCTTATTTTACTTTAAAGTACATACAATACTATCATGATTATTATTCATCAGAGTAAAATGAAGTGACCCTGAAAAAGGTTTATTTTGTGAACGTGCATTTGTAATTATTTAGTTTAGAAAGTTCATTCTAGTAAGCAAAGCAGAGAGTTAATGGCTTCCATTTGTAAATAGGTGACATAACTTATTGTAATGCTCAATTATCTCTGGTCCATGAATTGTCCAATTATGCAAAACCTCTTCTGCCCAAATAAATACTCATTAAGGTGAGCATCTATGCCAAAAATACAAATTTATCTGTATTTTTACTTTTATGTATATGATAAACTCTAGACAAATAGATGAACAGCAGCAATAAAAACTCAAAATCTAGATATGATTTGAAAAATTAGATGCCAATTAAGAGGAATAAAGTGGTTTGTTTATAAAAATGTATAAAATTATCTTAGTAGATACATTGTGTGACTGGAGAATAACAAATGAAACCTCACATTAACCTCCAAATCCTAATTAAAAAAAAATATGCAGAAACGGTCAAGGGTAAAAGACATAAGAATATCACGCAAGTCATAAGTTAGAATAACAGATAGCACACACACCTGCCTTAAAAGTTCTTCAAACTCAGTGAAAAAAGGAGAGTTCATGCATCTCATTCAAACTTCAAAGCTACTTTCTCCTTTTTATGTTTAAACCAAAGCTTTCAAGAATGGAGGCCAGGTTTCCCCTACAATTTAAAATTCAAAGAGCACCACTTTGAAATTTAATAGAGCAGTGTTTGCTAAAGTAAACATTTCAGTCACAGTGAGGCAGATGCCCTGTGCGCCACAGCCTTTCTGTAGGTATTAAAGGGATGCTTCCAACTATCGGAATGTCTCTTCCCAACAGTCATTCAGAAAGGATATAGATTTCATAGAATGCAGAGTTCCACTTCTCTAAACAAAATATACCTTTAATGTTAAAGCAATTTTGAGGCTTAGAAAATTCTGATGGCATTTTAAAAGTAGTGCTTTGAAAAAAAAATCAAAGAGGATCACTGAAAACGGGGATCTCAGATTCTTGTTAAAGGTTTCTGCTTTAAGACAATATCTTAGTGCTGTAATTGGGTAAATGAGGTGAAGGCTATGTTGATTAGTAGGATGTAAGCACTCCGATTTGTACAAATAATCAACACATTGAATCTCATAATGGCATAAATGTATTTATGATCTATGTACAAATGACTTAATACAAAATAAATTTAAAAAAAAAAAGGTTTCTGCTACTGCCACCCCCATCCACAAATACACTGGCCTGGAGTAAAGGGGCTCCGGGAAAAAGAGAGAAGTGGACTGGGCCAGCATTTATGGTGGTCAACACGTGGTATGAGGAGCCTTTTGTATTATTAAAAAGTGGGTTAGAAACACTGCTCAGTGAAGGCGCCGTTTCTGTTACGATGCATACCAAATCCAATTACGGAGAAAGAACAGTGAAAATTCTTTTCTTATTGACGCTAAACCAGCTTACTAAACCATGTCATTTTTTCCCCTGTAAGCCTAGATATGCATATGTATTCAAAGAACTTTCCTCCATGCTTTCACTACGACATGTTATCAAACATCTCTTTTACTCCTGCTGAGTATTTACTGCTTGTAGTTATGTTCTGTTTTTCATTCAGATTATATTTAGGTGGATAAATAAATTGCAAATTAACAGTAGAACTTGGAGGGTGGCACCTGTGGCTCAGTCAGTAGGGCGCTGGCCCCAAATACTGAGGGTGGCAGGTTCAAACCCAGCCCCGGCCGAATTGCAACAAAAAATAGCTGGGCGTTGTGGTGGGTGCCTGTAGTCCCAGTTACTCGGGAGGCTGAGGCAAGAGAATCGCCTGAGCCCAGGAGTTGAGGGTTGCTGTGAGCTGTGACGCCACGGCACTGTACGGAGGGCGAGAAAGTGAGACTCTGTCTCTACAAAAAACAAAACAAAACAGTAGAACTTAGAAATCAAGTGATCTAGGAAAAATACATTAGAAAATGTTATTATTCATATTTAAATTTGTTTACATTTTAATGTCTTTGTATTGGAGTGCATATTGCATATATTTATGAATTAACAAAATAAATTAGGAATTATATGTATATATGTATAAAATTGTGATTAGGAAACATTGATTTGGAAATTTGATGTATAAGTTTTCAAATTTTTATTAGCTAATTTACAAAAATACTTTTTAGTAGACAGCTTTTTCCATGTAAAATACATTCTGATTTTTTTTTTTTTTTTGCAGTTTTTGGCTGGGGCTGGGTTTGAACCGGCCACCTCTGGCATATGGGGCCGGCACCCTACTCCTTTGAGCAACAGGCGCTGCCCAATATATTCTGATTTTTGTAAATATACTATATTTAGAAATAAATAATTGGTCTAGTATAAAATCTATATTTTTATCAACAGCCCCTAACAATAGGCATAAGCAGACTCACTACCTAGATGTAAATTCAAGTTTAATGAGAGTTTTTTTTAGATTTCATAATTATTCATATTAGCTGCATATTCTTAACTTCTCAATACAAATGTACATTGATCTCTAGAATTGTTAAATCCTTTCAATCCATGGTATGTTTAAATAAATTGTATTTAATGATTCATGGGAACCTGTGCTCAAATGAAATTAAATTCCAAAAAGAAAAAAAAAAAAAGAAAGGAGCCATATTTCTGAACATGCAAAAGGCAAATTCAAATGCATTCTTCTGTTTGTTTTGCTATCAGCTGAATATGTTTTCTAGCCTGGCACAATAATTGTAGCATTGAAGTTTTCTGGCAACAAATGGCTGCTGGGGGTCACCAAATGTCTCTGATTTGCTACAGCATTTAATCTTCCACAAAAGCTGTTTACTGCTTCATATACTCTGAACGCCAGGAACATTATCCTTTAAATCATGCCTAGCTGCTAATTAATGAATGTATAAATGTCTAACAGCCAAGTCTTTAAACAGAGCCATGAATGAGTACAGCAGACATTCTGCACATAACTAAAACACAGTTCTGATGAACCATAAACTCTGATTTTTCTGCATAGCTATTGTCACGCGGCGCATCGAACCAGACTAAAGCGCATTTGAGAAATTTACTTTAAAGCCATCTGAAACTAAAAATATCAGAGCAGCACTGGAAGCGTTCGGCAGAGCATTCCTGGGTTACAGGGCTACATTTCTGTCTCTCCTATGTTTCTCTTGAAAGTCCATACTTTGGAAGCAAAACAGAGACTTGGGAGTCTGAATTTAATGCCCAGATTTGATATTATGTCATTGTGAGACTCTTGTCATCGTAATTTATTGAACTTTCTTTTCTAGAAAAATAAATAGAAATTACTTTCAAACTATTTCATTGAATTTTTCCGTGGTCAGACATAATGTGACATCAACACCATCAATGAACAGAATCACCTAGAACATTTTACTGTGTTTTATGTTTAGTGGGCATCACTACTTGTTTGTACTGTGCTAAATAAGTTCACATGCACTATTTCATGCATTCCTAATAAGCATACTGCATTCTCTAAGGGAGTTATTAGTATCTTATTTTTCATATTAGAGGTCAGCAGATTAGGAATTTGGAAACTTACTTAGGATTTCACAGCAAGCTGAGAGCTGAGAGCTCAGAACTGGAATCCAGGGGAGCCCCGGCTGACACCGCATCTTTACGCCATTAACGCCTGTATCTCTCTCTTTTCAGTCTTGATTTCATATGATAGTTCATACACTGGTAAGTTTTCATATTACAATGACAAAATTACTGTGAGAAAAAAGAAAAAGATTCAAGCAAAAGAAGAAGCACAAGGCGACAAGTCAGACGATACAGAACGTCAGAAGCAACCAGCAGAAAGGAAAGACTCTAACTTTTCAAAACAGTGCCAGAAATCTTGATTACCTTCTTATTCTGGGGACTATCTTCAAATTCAGACAACAACAGAAAGAAAAGCATAACAGACAAAATATGGAGTACCACTCTCTGCTTACTGCAGTGTGAACAGAGAACAGACTCGATAATCATTAAACATTGCCTAAAATTCACCTTTAACATTTTTATTATTTTTTTCTAAGAACATTCTTTTACCTCTCTCAGCCTTCATTTTCTTGTCCTGCAAACAAATGTTATAAAGTGTTTATAGAAATGACATCAAACAGTTATTTACTGAATAAATGAAATAAATCAATAATTGAAATCAAAAGTTCCGATTTCAAGTTAGAACTAGCTTTGCCTCGGATCAGTGATGAGACGCTAAGAAGCTACTTAAGTGCTATTCTTTTGTCCACTGCACAAAAGCCTTGATAATGTTAATTTTTTCATCACTGTAAGTATTGCAAAATAATCCTTAAAAGCTAAAGATATTTATCAATCATCGGTTGTTTGTGTATTGTTCTTCTCCCCCATGCCATCCTGAGCACCGTCCTACTTTTCTGAGTTACCAGGCATCTCAAAACTGACCTCTCACGAAATAATCTGTTTTCTAAAATTAGGTATCTTCCAATCTGATAATAACAATCATCTATCCCTTAATGTAATGAATGTAAAAATGAGGTACTTCTGGTTTTACCTCAAATTTATTTTCACTCGGGAAAATCAAAGCTAGGTTTGAAAAATCAAATGTAAAAACAAACTTGAGAGCAAGAATTTTTTTTTTTTTCTGTAGCCACTTTCCCTTTTGGAAGGAAGGTTGCCACAGTGAAGACAGGCCCACCCCCATGCAAGAACTAAGCTCCCAGCATCACTAGGTCAGTGGGAGGGAAAAGGCACAGAAGGCGCTCCTCCCATGGGTTCCACACGAGCTCTTCACCTCCGCTGTGTCAGACCAGGAGAGCAAGTCTGAGAAGTGACTGGGAGAAAGAGTCCAGACCTAAGGAAGGCGGTGACAATGGTATTTCCAGCTTTCACAGTGTCTGTGCTGGCCTGTGTGCACACACACGAGTGTTGCGAGTTTATATTTTGCCAAAGCAGGCTTCCTAACATCTGCACCAGCCCATGTGGCTATGAAACAGTATTTTTTAAGACATATATAGGCAATTTATTATGTAGTTTTTAATTGGAATTAACAATGTTTACATGTGAGTAAGAACCTCTACCTCTGTGAAATCACCTGTGTTAGCTCCCACATAGCAGTGAGAAGGGGCAATATTTTCTCTACCTGCTTTATTTCATGTGACACAATTACCTCCAGTTTTTGCCATGTTCCTGCAAATGACATGCTCATATTCTTTTTTATGGTTAAGTAGTATCTCACTGTGTTAATATGTACAACAGCATCTTTATCCATTCAACCTCTGTTTACAAAAAAGGCCACATACTGTATGATTGCATTTTTGTGACATTCTGGAAAAGGCAAAACTATAAGCAGGAAGATCAAGTCAACTGCAAAAATGCTAAGAGGAGATAGAAATTTTCTATATCTTCCTTGTATCATGATGCATGATACATATATTTGCCAAAATGTATAAAATTGTTCACCTAAAGAAAGATGAGTTTTACTGTGTATAAATTATATTGCAATAAGCTTAACTTTAAAAATACCAAACAAACAAAGACCCAGTCAACCCATTTACATTGAGAATACAAGAATCTTAGGATAAAAGCACCTTAGTGATCACTTAATACTGGGTTCACTCAAGTACAAACATGCAACCGTCCACAACAGGAGTGCTTACAATCAACAAGGGTGGGAAACATTTTACTTTATTTGAATGAACAAATCCAAGAAAAATGTATTAATCGTCAGCTAACTTTTGTCTCTCTACACTTTGAGTTTTTTCCAGTCCTTATTTCTGAAGCAACTCTCAGATGAACCTTCCCCTGTTCCATAATACTGTCTCACACATTTGAAAACAGATGCCACTCTCCATTTAATCTTATTTCCAAACAGTCCCTTCAATTACTGGTTAGGTAACCATTTCCAACCACAGTCACATTTTCCTAATACCTCAGGTACAATTCTAGTTTGTAAATATCCCTGCATGGTGGCACAAACTCAACATAGCATTTACTATTTGGACTCAACAGTGCGTCTTACTGAGAGACCCTTAAATCGTGTGCTGGGCACACCAGACTTTTATGAATGCAGATTAAAACTGCTTTATCTTCATTAACGGTCAAATAACACTCTTGCGTTATAATGTCTTTGTTATTAGGTAAAACCTCAATGAACAGTTATTCGATGTGTCTCCCATATCTAGATTTTGTGAGACTGATTTTTTAAGCATAAATGTAGTACCATGTGATATCCACACAAATTTTATTCTAGTACTTCAGTGGGCTGAGATACATTTGCATCTTGTTCTGTCATCTGTTGAATAAATTAAGTGTCATCTGCAAATCTGATGAAATGTCTTATTTAAATGTAACAAAATTTTTAGTTGTTGTTTATGCCTTTTATTTTTGTTCAGGCATAGTGCTTTCCATTTGAAGTTCAATCCTCAGGGACATATAATATTTTAAGTTAAATACAACCAATAGATATTAAATAATTACATTAGACTAAAAGTCATATATGCAAAGCAGTGGCTAAAAGTCTGGCAATTATTAAAATGAAAATATGAATAAAGTTCTATAGAACGACCAAGTAGGGAATAACTAATTAAATTGAACTAAATGAGAAGAGGGTGTTCACAGAAATAGTTCTGGAAGAATGAGCAGGCACACATGTGGAACAAAAAAGGAAGGAAGTAATTTCCAGCTAGAGAAAGTCAATTAGAGCAAAAATGTCAGGCGAAATGTAGGTAGAAATTTTAAGTTACTATCCACAAACCTCCTTCACATTGTCACCTAGCTGTATATTTGGAAACTACAGATACCTGGGTTTCCACTCAGATGTCTAAACTAATATCTCTGGATGAGGCCAAAGAAACTCAACTTGTATCCAGTGCTCTGGGTGACTATTATTCATGTAAATATTTGCAGACCACTGTTTTACGGTAAAGAAACTGTTGCGGTATCGCCGTCCCACGAGGACGCAGACCTGTAGCTGGTAAGTTCATGATCTGACTGTGGAGGGGCTCTTGCCATCCTGAAGAATTTGGACTTTGGGGAAGGGAAATCCTGAAAATGTTCTATAAGGCAGTAATATGGCCAGATTCATATTTAAGAAAATGAATACAATGGTACATTAAGAAATGTAGTGACTTTAGACAAACAGAAAAAATATGAAGTCCTTTCAAAGTGCTAAAAGCATTTCCAGGTACGAAAGCTTAACCTACATCAGGGACCAAGAGACTGAAGAAGAAGAGCGATGAAAAAGTTGATTAGGATCAATGAGCATTACTAATTTAAGTATTAGATAACCTGATGATCAAATGGGTGTGACTTGGAGGGCAGGGTGATAAAGATGATCTTACAATGACCTCAAAGTTTCCATATGTGCTGCTGATAATTATCAAAATGTTTGGTATTAAAAATTAGAAGCAGGTCTGTCAGATAAAGAAAATTAGTTCAACTTTTGTATTATTCAATGCTAAAATCTTAGGTTTATTATGAAAAGATATTTAGCCATCAATTTGGAAGATGACTTTGAACTTTATGAGATGTTTCAGAACTGGAAAACTGGACTAGGGGCCCATGATCAAATGTTAGTTAAATCCATGACAACAGAACAGAGGTGAGGAACATGTGGTCCTCTAGGTATTTAAGTGTGTCCTTTTGATTGAATCCAAATTTTACAGAACAAATCCGTTTCATTTAATTTGTTGTTTATATTTTTATTTTATTTTAATATGAAATTAAAAATAAAATATTATGAAAATATTAAAAATACCAAAGAATAAAATATATTGCAATAAAATAATCATCCCATATTGACTGTCAAGATTAGAACATTAGTAAGTTATAAAGAATAAATTAATGGCTTCTACACTCTTTTAATTCTAACTTTCCCCTGCTTAACTGGTGACATTACCACATATGGCTGGTTGGTTACAGTTTGGGGGAGTCAAGTCCGGCAGTCTGCTGTTAGCTTGTGGCAATGGTGCACTGTGTTTCTGTTTGAAGTGGAATTTGTGCATAGTTGAAAGTGCTTTTTAATTCTGTCTGCTTAATAACCCGTGATGTCAAAGAAGACCAAGAGAATGCTAATCGAAGAAAGCAGATTTTTAAATGAAGATTGGAAATTGTTATATTACCCTGTTTCTGCTAAAGGTAAGATGATTTTCTTGCTTTGTGACACTGCAGTATGTACATTAAAGAAATTCAATGCTCGTCAGCATGATAACACTCATAAAGACCACAAATTTTTTTATGATGTTTCCCCTTATTAATCATTTTTATTGGTCAAGTATAAGAACAATAATATTTTCCATATATCTACTTAAAAGAAACCGTTACAATCAATTTAACCTGCTTCATTTTTTTTTTCAATTTCAGATTAATATAATATTAGGGTACATTGTTTGTGTTTGTTCAACATCTGAGTTGAATTGAGTTCTTCACCTGGAGTGTGTCATATCTCTATATTAAGCCCATTAAGTGGGAGCTTACAGAGCTCCCTCTCCCTTTAATTCAATTGTATTTTTCTCTGTAGTGGGCCTATAGTTATTCACCTACTAGTTTCCAATTAGTATTGAGTACATGGAGTGGTTGGTTTTCCATTCTTGAGTTGAAAAATATTCTCTAACTCCATTCTAGGTAAGTACAAAAGATGTAAAATCTCCATCTTTTTTTAATGCCTGAATAGTATTCCATGGTATACATACACCACAGTTTATTAATCCATTTATGGGTTGATGGGCATTTTTGTTGCCACATTTTTGTGACTATGAATCAAGCTACTATAAACATTCAAGTGCAAATGTCCTGATAATAAAATGATTGTTTTTTTTTCATCTGAGTAGTCAGTAATGAGATTGTGGGATCAAATGAAAGGTCTACTTTTAGCTTTTTAAGGATTCTCCAGATTTCTTTCCAAAAAAGGCTGTATTCTTTTGCAATCCCACTGACAGTGGATAAGTGTTCCCTTCTCTTTGCACGCTCATCAGCATCTGCAGCTTTGGAACTTTGTTACGTGGGCCACTGTCCTTGGCGTTAGGTAATATCTCAAGGCGGTTTTGATTTGCATTTCTGTGATGACTAGGGACAATGAGCATTTTTCACGTATTCAAATGTTTTCCAACAAAATGTAGACACAAAAATCTCATTACAAATTTAGTTAACTTTAAAATTAACAATTTTTTTATTTTTTTTGAAATTATTAGGTACATATAGTTAGATGTTTACAATGTGCATTTTAATGTATATGTAATTGAAGTTTCTTGAATGTAGCGTTATTTGATTACAGCTAAATTAATGCACGCTTCTGGCGTGAAAAGTTTCCCCACCCCCTGAGTTAGAACCATAGAGGTTACCCAGAAATCATAAAACAGGTGAAAAGGAGGAAGAAGAAAGTGGTTGGTGTGTAGCTGAAGCCAATGTTAAGAAACAAGGCCAGGAAGAAGGCATGTAGGCAGGAGCCTGAGAAGAAGCAACTTGAAGACACATAAAAAAAAATACAAATAACCAGAGCAATGAAAGCCAAAGACAGGAAGTGTTATAGAAAAGATTATGGCCAAGTGGGTCTCTTAACTAATAATAGGATAAAAACTGAAAAGAAGCAAATGGATTTAGTAAGATCATTGATTCTGGAATGAACCAAGAACAATATTTTAAAACATATTTTTAATCAAGTAATTAATTAATTTTGAGAAAGAGTCTCACTCTGTCACCCTAGGTAGAGTGCTGTGGTATTGTAGCTCACAGTAACCTCAAATTTGGGGGCTCAAGCAGTCCTCTTGCCTCAGCCTCTCAAGTAGCTGGGACTATAGGCGAGTGCCACCACACTCCCAGCCTAAAGAATTTGGCCTGGGAGTGGTGGCACATGCTTTCAAAGAATTTTTGTTTTTAAAGAATTTTTACATAAATAGTATTGTAAAATAATAAAAATGACATTTATGTTAAAAAGTAATCTACCATTTAAAAAATAGTTCTTCAATATTTAGTTAACCGTTTAATCTGCAATAGTAAATTTTAAAAGCTAATGTCTTAAGGATTTCAAATTTTATTTCTGAATGAATCAATAGCATCATCACTTCATAAATGTATCATCAATAGTAGCAGAATTTATGTTGTTAGCTTTAGGTGAAGTCTTATGGTCTTTGCTAAAACAGGTGGAGTATGGAAAACCATTGCTTTTCCCAACCTTTAAGTAACATTTTCATTGCTTTCCAGTTTCCTAAAATAAAAAAACAGAATTGAAAAGATGTTATTTGCAATTATGAACTGTGACAAAATTAGGACTATTTACCAGTGCTTTCCTTCTTTATGCAAACACTTTCCTACTCCCTTTGAAATTTCAGGTGGTTGTGTAGTTGACTATGACCAATGTTCATGGGATGCTATGTTTCATTGGCAAGAAGAAATCTTTAAAAGCTCACATGCAACTCACCATATCCTTTCCCTATTATAACATCCTGTAATGCTTTCTATATTGGACACATCATCAAAGTATCCCAACAATTACAGGGGTTGAAAGTCCCAAGGCAAGCCATGATGGGCATGTGTACACATAAACTTTTATTATTTTGTGCTCCATTGCTTTTGGAGTTATTCTTTATCTCAGCATAAACTAGCCAATCTCAGTACAATAATCTTTACATGATCAATACTTTGGTGAAAGAGTTCTTTTTACCTACTCCAAGGGGCTCCTACTCTGAAGTTTTTTCTTCTTAGTTCTCCAGAAATCAGACATGGTGTGAAGATAAAGAACTGTGAAAAGGTACGAGTCATCCCAGAAATTCTCTGGTTGTGCATAAAATAGGTAAGAGGAGCACACTATCTATTGGTGGAGAGTGCACTATTCACCAGTTGGAAATTGAGGTGGGTTTCCCTAGAAAGGACGTTGTTCGGACTTCCATGCCTATTAGATTAACCCTTGATGAGTCAATCCATGTAGTAAAGTTTGCTTTCCTCTCATCCCAGAATTTCCACGGCATCAGAACTTGGGTGTGAAGACCAGGCCGGAAACACCGTCAGCTGCGCATTCAGCGGTGGAAACTCCGCTGTGCCAGCTGAGCTTTGTGACGTCATCCTTCTAAGGGCGGAGGCGGGTTCCTGATTGGACGCCTTGGGCAAAGACTGCGGCGTCTGTACATTTCAGTCACGTGGAAGTCCCGCCAGAGGTGCTGGGCTTTGGGTTGTTTTTCCATCGCGATGATTTGTGTGTCCTAAGTGGTGTTCGACCGCCTCCTTTCCCTGAACTGGGTATAAACTGTTGGGGTGCTGATAAGTTGAGTCCCGTCAGCTCGGGTTAGGAAAAGTTGCTGCCGCCCTTGTTTTCGTACATTACCCCGTGAGTTTCTTGCCCACGGTTCGCTGGATGTTTCCTTCTAAAACTCCGCAATTGAAAAAAAAAATTCTGTTAACTTCTGTTTCTAGGTGTTTGCTGGCCTCAGACCATTTCCTTTTTACCTGTCTTATTCCTGATGCCTCAAGAACCGACTTGATGCTCCCCGCCGTGCTGGGGGCTGAGCCCCCGAGTTGAGTGAGCTGGGCGGTGAGCCGGGGGGTGCACGGGGCAGGGTCAGACCGGCTCGCGGTGTTACAATTATCACTGTTCTGTCCCAAGGTCCAGGACGGCCTCTGAGCTGAAGGGGAGTCCTGGGAGATGTGGTAGTATGTGGCTTGGTTAATCAATGTTTCGCATTAAAAATATACGGAGGTTGCTCCCCAAACATATACACATTTTAAGAAAGGAAAAAAAATATTAAAATTGTAAATAATAAATACCAATAAAAGGATGAATACAAGTCACTCTGAGCACCGGTTGCAATTGCAGAAGTCAAATGTGACTTGAGTGTTACAAATTTAATGCAGCTTTTTTTTTTCTTGTCTTAAAACGTGTTTACATTTTTTTTGTACTCTCTATGTATTACACGAACTCATAAGCCTGGCATATGTCAAGGAACAATGATTTCATAATTGCTGTTAACCACTAACCAACATACAGAAGAAAACAAAATTTGGGATTATGAGTAGGAAAAATTAGTTTGGACAAATGATTTATTATCCAAATGCCTTCATCTCTTCCTCTCTCATTTATCCATCCTTCCAGAAGCATACTAGCTACTACTCATGTAAAACAACATAAATTCTTGAATTTGCACTTGTGAGATTTTTCTTAAGTCTCTACAAAAAAATAATTTTGAGTGACAAACAAGGCTCCGAGTGTATTACAGAGTCGTAAATTGTGAATGGGTTTTTGTCTTGATGTAAAAGAGGAAGGACATATTTTTAACAGATTAATTTTATAAAAATACACAAAGTAAATATGCACCCAATCACTACTTTCAATAATAGCATTCTTTAATATTAGATTAAATCTCGAACTCTGACTTCCACAGTAGAATTGATACAATGAAAAATTAGGTGAGGTCATATTCATGGATACACCGTTTCTGTATCAGAGACCAATGAGCCCAACTATTTTTCATCAGGCACAAATGAACTGCATGCTAATATACTTGTTAGAGAAATAAATCCTCAGACACAGATGACTTTAATTTGCTAAATTTACTGAATTTGCTTATATTTTACAGTACAAAGCCTTGAGGAAATCCTGCCAAACTTTTCCATTTTCACTGCTCTTTCTCACAGTAAAAAATAATCACTAAAGTTATGTTTCAGATTTTGTAAATTTTAAATACTCACTCAAATAAAATGCCAATAAACTTCCTCAGTTTAATCTTCTGTTACTGGAAAAATAGCAACATGTATTTTCTTTTTCTCTGTGATTAATATAATATCAGAAACATCATCAATCTTTTCTTCTTTCTAGTATCTGATACGAGAAAAAGATAAAGCTACAAAGCAACATTACAGCCTTTAAAATCAATTTGCCTGTTTGTTCTAGTTTTTGTTTATTTTATACAATTAAATCATAGATGATTTATTATTAAAGAAAAGTAGACATGTCAGTTATTTTCTATCTGGGTTCACCTCTGTTTTATATTTTTATGTAGTGAATGTAATCATTTCTTTCTCCTTGTTCTTATTTTAAAAACTCTTACTGTGATTAAGAATTCTATTGAATCTACCTTTTGAATATTTGATATGTTTGGGATTCTTAACAGCAGAACACATAAATTTAAAGGCTGATTTTTCTTAAAGGTATGCTCTGGTAAGAGAAAAAAAGAAATCCAGGCGTTGGGTACTGCTATTAATCTTTCTCATAACCGAAATTTCCTTTAAACAAAATCTCACTTTCTCAAAATACTTCTTTGTTTCTCGGAGATAAGTCATTCCACAACCTCTGTATATTTTAAAGAAGGAGAGTTACTGTGTAATTATTTGTTAGTATTATTTGCATTTGTGGGTAAGCTTTTGTGTTTATCCTGTCACTTCACACTTATCCTCCTTTTCTTCCCATTTGCTTGCAGTGTCTTCAAGGGCAAAGCTTATTTTTTCATCATCACTTTGTTTACTGTAAGCATTTAAAAATAAATTTCTACCGTTATAACAGATGAGGAAGAACAGAATTGAGAGTGCTTGTGGAGGAATGGGCTTTCAGGGCATGAACACATATATGTGTGTATGTGTGTTTGCGTGTGTATACTCTGTGTGTGTGTGGGGGGGTTTGTTGAACAGAGAAAGAATGTTAGCAAATGGATTTTGGGGAGTGGATGAGAATATGTGTGGATTCACATTTGACTTTGAAATGTTCCTTCCTAAAATAGAAAGTAAGGCCATCTACTGAGATTTCTAAGAGTATGAATGGGAAATAGGCAGAAGTGAATCAAGCATTTGGATTGAGAGATCGATCTAGTAGTAGGTCAGTTGAATAAGGGTATCAGCGAATCAGAAAATAACCATTTAGACCCGGGTCTGTACCAGTTCAGGGAGTTCAGTGCTTTGCCTGAGCACATGCAGAAAATCTACTGATTTGTAAAAAATGTTTTTTTCTTTTAGTCTAAGTCAGATTCTCTGAACTTTTGGAATTCTTAACAAAGATTAGTTTGGTAGACACAGAGCAGTGGAGGGGATGATAAGAGTTTATGCAACACGTAAAATGTTAATGGTAACACTCCTCACTTGCGGGGTTGTCTTCTGCACGCCAGGCACAATGGTCCCTTTACATGTGTGTCTCTACCATTCTTAACCTTGGAATGACGATTATCTCCATTGTACAGGTAAGAAATAAATTCAAAGAGGGCAAATAACTATGATACAGCTGTGATAATTATTAGCATTTATATCTACCCTAAACTATCTATTCCTTTGACTGTAGCCCCAGGCTGAAAACAACAAGCAGTTTAAGTCTCTATTTACTCACTTTGTGACTTGACTTCCTGGGATTACTGAAACCATATTAATTTACAACCTCTCTCCCATTAGCTCCATACATATTTTTTTTACAACCTGTGTCAATTTTAGGCTTATATTATAATAAAAATCAAATTCTGCCAATTCAGTTACTTTATTACCTGCTGAATTACATTATAGAACAGATAATAATGTCCCAGAATTCAGAAGGCCTAGGAAGGGACATTCCTTTGATTATCACCTGTGGCGGATCAAACATGTTTCTCAACAGCCTTCTTCCCTTGGCAAGATCATCTCAACATTTTAGCTGTATAAAGAGCCATTCAAAAGTTACTCCTTTAGAGCTACTATGGCCATGGGAAGTTAGTGGGAGGAGGGGAAATATGGTAAGTGCAGCTTCTAAGTTGTGTTCTTCCAAGAAAATGGCTGGCCTTCCTTCCAGCTCACGTGTCCTGCTGTCTGAGCTGGACCATGCAGACCTCGACAGTGCCTTGGCAATGTCAGTGCAATAAGAACATCTTGTACTGTTAAAAACAGAATGGGCTTGAAGTAAATGGCAGTCATATTAGAAATTTTGCATGAATTCAGAAGTATGCAGATCTACTGGTAGCCATGGAAGTGAGTTATGGAAAGGTGGAGGCATCTGGAGCTGAGCACATAAAGAAATTGTGAAGTGAAAGTTCTGGATAGACACAACATCACACAGAATAATTGGTAGATTTAGAAGGAAGTGTGAACCAAATTTTAAAATGTTAAGAGCAGTGAGACAAAATTATTGAGGCTGGCAATATGGAAGGGCAGAAAATTACTTGGCTAAGACAGTAAGCATCTCTTAAGAGAAGGGGTTTCTACTAAAGACTGGATGTGTAAAGATTTGGAAGTGGCAGTGAAGAAAAAATATAACCATTCCTATCTTCCAATATTCTCAAATATACACTGTGGAAAATAACTTTCTCTTCTGGATGAAACAAGAGGTCAATCTGTATGAAGAGTAATCTAGTGCACCGTTGTTCAGGAGGTGGTTTGATGTAATAGCAAAAGATGTGGAGGAGAGAAAGAATATTGAAGAGTGGAATGTGCTTAGAATTATGGAATTATGTCTTGGTGAGCTGAAAGCAGATGGCTCTGAGAAAAGTTCAGGAGGAGCATTTCTGAAAGACTAAAGTTTTTTATTTGAAGATTTGTACCTGAATCTAGAGATTAAAGAAATCATCCAATTCTCTTCCCTTATTGTATAAGTTTTCTTTTTTCTTTTTTATTTATTTTTATTTTTTTGATTAAATCATAAAGCGGTAGATCACATATACATTAATGCATTTATGGGGTACAATGTACTAATTTCATATGCAATTTGGAATGCTTACATCCTAATAGTTAATATATCCCTTATCTCATTTACTTAGTTATTGTATTAAGACATTTATAGTCTATACTTGTTTTCTGTTGTTGTATAACAAATTGTCACAAACTTAGCCCCTGAAACAACATGAATTTTGGATGTCAATATTAGTATGGATCAGGTGACTGCATGGGGGAACTGCGCCCTCTGCTCAGGATCCTACCTGGATGAAATTAAAGTTTTTCTCTAGGCTGCAATTTCTTCTGAGGCTGGGGATACTTCCTAAAGTTTAGTAGAATCGAGTTCCTCATGGTTTTATGACAGAGTTCCCCACGGGATTTCAAGCTGGCTCCCCTCACATAATAGCCCTGTGGTCTCCCACAGTGTCACTGGCCACTTCTTTAAATTCAGTAAGAGAATCTTCCTGTAGTCAGCTTCAGTGGAATCTTATCTAACACAATGTAATTGATACCTGAGTTTCGGGTGCTTGGTCTTGGTGATTAGAAGAATGAATCTGTCTCGGCTCCTGTGGCTCAACGGGCTAAGGTACCAGCCACGTACACCTGAGCTGGTGGCTTCGAATCTGGCCCGGCCTGCCAGACAATGACAGTTGCAGCCAAGAAATGGCCAGGCGTTGTGGTGGGGGCCTGTAGTCCCAGCTATTTGGGAGGTGGAGGCAGGAGACTCGCTTGAGCCCAGGAATTAGAGGTTGCTGTGAGCTGTGATGTCACAGCACTCTATCCAGGGTGACAGCTTGAGGCTCTGTCTCAAAAAAAAAAAAAAAAAAAAAAAATGAATCTGAAT
>CAUYRH010122492.1:0-18781 GCA_963574655.1 Perodicticus potto | reverse complement strand
ATTGGTGCAATCATGGGGCACAATGTGCTGACTTCATATACAATATGAAATATTTTCATTGAACTATTTAACATAGCCTTCATGGCCTTTTAATCACTATGTGAAGACATTTATATTCTACCTTTAGTAATTTTCACTTGTACCCTTGTAAGATGCACCATAAGTGTGATCCCACCAATCACCCTCCCTCCACCCATCCTCCCCCCCTTGCTCCCCTCCCCATTTCTTGTGCTATAACTGGGTTTTAGCCTTTATATGAAAGCTATAGATTAGCTTCATAGTAGGGCTGAGTACATTGGATACTTTTTCTTCCATTCTTGAGATACTTTGCTAAGAAGAATAGAAATATTTTAAACTTAGAATTCCATACCAACCCACACCATTAAGAATTGGGTACAAGTCAAATCTGTTAAGTGTAGAACATAAATGTCTTAACACAATAATCAAGTAAATGAGGCGAAAGCTGTGTTGATTAGTTTGATGTAAGCGCGTCAGATTGTATAAAAAAGTCAACACATTGTACCCCACATATGCATAAATGTATTCATGGTCTATGTGTATACGACTTAATAAAGAAAAACGAAAAAAAAAAAGAAAGTGAAAGTATATAATAAAAACATTTAAAAGTATGTGACTCAGAATATTTTCTATTCAAGTATCCTTAATGAAACAAGAAATTACTCAAGAAAAATGAAGAAAGAAAGCACCGTAAGAAGAAAGTATCTTTAGATACAAGAAAAGTGGTAGCTGATCATGACTATGAAAACAAGGAAAGCTGAAAACTGATAGATAATTTCTGGGACTTTGATATTTGGAACATTTTCCTTAGGATTTCAGGGATATAGTGACAAAAATGAACCCTTCACTAGGTATTTAATATCATTTCTTAATCCTTTATTAAGTTGGACATATATAATTATAATATTCTAAATTCTGTTTTTATTTTAATACATTTACAATCAATAATTCAGCAAATCAAGAAAACTGAAACTGAACTTCTAACAGAATGCTGAGACAATAACACTAACACTTAAAGAATAGAAAATGTAGATATAACTGTTCCGGTCACCTATGCCTGACCTAAAGCCCAGTAGCTTAAAACAACAATAATTATGCTATTATTTCATGGTTCTGGAGACTGACCAGGCGCAGCTAAGTGTTTTCCCTCTATATTTCTCAGGCGCTTACAGCCAGATGGTGATGGGGACCAGACGTATCTCCAAGGCTTCCTCCTCCATCTGGTGTCTGGTGATTGCTCCGGCTGAATCTAAGACCTCAGCTGGGCTTGCTGGACGGAACACCTCTACACGTGGCCTCCCCTTGAGATGGGGGTTTCCGCAGAGCACAGTGGCTGTGTTCCAGGAATGACATTTCTAGATAATCATGAGAAAGCTGCATTTTCTTTTGTGATCTACCCTGGGAAGTCAAGTAGCATCGTTTCTGCTTCTTTCACAAGTCTGTGGGACTCAAGAGGAAGGAACAAACATCCCACATCTTGATGCAAGGAGAGTCACCATCACGTGGGATGAGGGTGAGAGATCTTAATGCAACTATCTTGGAAAACCCAGTCTGCCACAATCACCAACGCTGTGAGGAAGAGGAGGAGGGTGATATGTGGAGTGCTGGGAAATTCCTCTTCTTTTATTGCAGCTAACCCATACCTTTGATGTACCTTCCCCATCAAAATAAAGAAGTAAAAGTGTTAGTTAAAAGTATAACTGTAGCATTGGAAAATAAAAAAGCAAGATTTTCCACTCCTATGATTTTCCACTTATAGTTAGGGAAAGGGACAGTGAACTTGTGTTTTTTTTTTTTTTACTCTGTATGGATATCACCCTTTAAGAATATTACATAAACTTTTATTTAGGTTGATAACCAATTATAATAACATAATAACTTAGGTTAACTTATTGCACAATTTTATAAAACAAAGACAAAAAGAACGAGACAAATTCAAATATTCAACAATTATGGTTATTTATCTCAAACAACAAGTATTCATTGAACGCTAACGGTTGGCTTGGCACGATGATAAGATCGGGTGATTTTTGATATAGACACAGAACTGAAAAAGAAAGTTAACATGTGTCTGGTATAATTTTGTAATTTTGCAATGGGAAACTATCTAAGAGGAGATATAAAATAGATGCCTGCTTTGCCAGGATCAGACAATTTTTAGAAGTTAAACTGTTGCAGGTGGAATTATAAAATTGCCCCACCCCAAGATTCCTATCCTAGGTTATTTAATCTAACACTAATCTAGATATCGTTGTTCAGGGACTTTATAGATAGAATTTAGGTAACTTTAAAATAGGGGGTAAATTTTAAATTCTGGGCTTTCTAGATGGACCCAATGCCCTCACGTGAACTCCGAGAAGATGAAGACTAAAGAGTCAGAGGAAGAGATTCAGCAGAGGAGGAAGGCTTGAGAGAGGAGGCAGGAAGGGGGTTAAATTAAAAGATGGCCTTGCTGGCTTTCCAGATGGACAAAGGGGGCATGAGCCGGAGCCTGTGGGGAGCCTCTAGGAGTCACCAGCCAACAATCGGCATGAAAAAGAGAATCTCAGTCCTACCACTGCAAGGAGATGGATTCTGCCAATGACCTGAACAAACCTGGGAGGAGATTCTTTCCTGGAACCTCCGTTCAGGAGCCTAACCTAACACTTTATGAAACTCAGAGAAACTAGTTGGCCCAGTCCAGACAGCTGACTTGCAGAACTTGGAGATAATAATACCGTGTTGTCTTAAGACTCTAAGATTGTGGTAATTATTATGGCAACAATAGAAAATTAATACAAACTCTAAAAATGGGAATCAAGTTCTCTGACACTTTGTTTTGTTCTCCTTATATGGACGGACAAAAGTTACAAGACACTGTCTCTTCTCTCAAATTGTGTATAGTTTTGGGGGAAGAAAAATACCCAAAACAGAAAAACCATGAACCTATGAATAAAAGGAAATACTGGAGGTAGTCCAAATTGACAGGCCTTTATATGGACAACTTCACATAGGCTACTTCTTAGAAAGTTTCTTAAAGCTGACCCAGGCAACAACACTCATATCCGATGCCCACGCCTAACCCAGGTCGACTTTCCTTCCAGCTGGTTTCCCCGGCCAATTTCTATGCCTCAGTTTTCTGATAGTTCTTTGGTGAACTTACCTCTAACGCTTCCTAAACTCTGCTTCCAACTCAATTCTTTTTTTTTTTTTTTTTTTTTGAGACAGAGCCTCAAGTTGTCATCCTGGATAGAGTGCTGTGTCATCACAGCTCACAGCAACCTCCAATTCCTGGGCTCAAGCGAGTTTCCTGCCTCTGCCTCCCAAGTAGCTGGGACTACAGGCACCGCCACAACGCCCAGCCATTTTTTGGTTGCAGCCGTCATTGTTGTTTGGTGGTTGTTTCAACCTGCCAGTTCAGGTGTATGTGGCTGGCGCTTTAGCCCATTGAGCCACAAGCACTGAGCCCCAACTCAATTCTTCATTCCGTAAAGTACCTTGTTTCAGTATCCCCAGTGCCTTTTGCTAAATATTCTCTCTCTCTGTCCATCCTGTGGGAACCAATGAATGAACCTATTCCTCTTCCCCAGTATGGCTATTTGGTCAAAGACCAAGTTTGATTAAAGCTTTACTTTGAGCAATTATTTGTCTTTTAACAAATATTCATTTGTATAGGTGAATGACAGTTGCATGTATTTATGGGATACCAGTGATACTTTTGGGCAGACACACAAAGTATACTAATCAAATATGGACAATTGGGGTATCCATCACCCCAAACATTTATCATTTCTTTGCATTAGGGACATTTCAATTCCATTCTTTTAGCTAGTTTGAAGTATACAACAAATGAACAATTATGGTGAACATTCTTAAAACCAGGAAAGGCTAGATTATAGTGCAGTATTTTAAGTCAAAAGAACATTTCTTAGACAAGTTAATTTTTTCCTTTGTATAATTGGCATTTTTTTTTAAACAGGGTCATACCATATAGATCACAGACACTGTGGTATATACTTCAGTACATTTTTTTCTGACGTGATTTATACTCCTCTCTATATTTTAATACTGTAACTTTCCATGTAAATGTGCAGAACCGAATATGTAGTGTGATTTCAAGTCATCAATCTTCTAAAAATGTTAAAACTGATTTGTTTGACTTAAGCAAAAAATCTGCAAATTGTTGGCCATTCACACACTGACAGTGCTGTATATGTAGAAACGGGAAGTCACTATGGATTTTATTGAATACTAGACTAAGGACCATTAATACATAATTCAAAAACGCTAACAAGCTAAGGACCGAAATAAGTCTGTGGGCCTCTACTAGTCATTCCTGAAAGAATGTTGCATTTCTCTCCTTTTATAAACAACTTTATCCCCTCTCTCTTGCAACTCATAAATTTTGCTTTGTTAAATATCCTACTTGGGCTCAGTCTATATTTATGTTGATGATATATATGTGTTATAACAACATTGACACAGGAAAAAAAGCTATGTGCAGAGCAGTTGTCAAAAACCAAAAATGTACTTCAAAAATCTGTATGTACAAAGTTAGGATATTTTTTCTCTTGTGGGTGCCATCTCTTTTTTTGCCTTCTCTTCTTTCTGTTACACAGAATCCTTTAGAGAAAGATAGTTCTCTCAGGTAAGAGAGAACCTGGTATTCCATGTTATTGTTAATTTAATAATCCTTCCCACTTTGCACTTGAATAGGCTTCAGGCAACTTAATCCATTTAGAATAGTAGAAAACGAAGTTCTTTCCTCATCACAGAAGATACTCTCCTTGGCTCTGATGCTTCTTTGAATGTAGGTTGATGTTTGCCCTTTGACTTCTCTTAAAGAACAAAATAAGATACACAGAAAGCTGAAAATAACTTCTTGCTTTTATTAGTGGAGAAGATTTCTAAAGTAAAGAGTCAAGAACTTGCAGAATATATATGTCCTTTGACTGGATACCAATCCATGGTATAGAGTTTCAAAGCATTGAGAGTTAGATTCTTATGGTTTTGTGTTTATTATAGGCCTCTTGTCTTGTAAGTCACATGTTTGAGACTGAACAAAACAACTCATTATTTTTTCATGTGAAAAAGAAATCCATCAAATTGTATTTGAGTACAATTAAAAGAAGTGAATCTTTGAGCTGGTTTGCACTAAAGAAGTGCACTAAAAGAAGTGAATCTTCGAGCTGGTTTGCTATCCACCCAGATATGTTTGGATTTAGTGCTTCACTGATGACACATGCTAATTCTAGTTATATAGATACCTGATACCTTTTGAAAGAATGAATAAAGACAATCCATTATTTTCATGTTTTGATTACCTATAAGATATTTTCTTTAAATAATATGTTCATTTACAAAACATATAATCCTAAGAATATCTCAAGTGATTGCCATGGGCATTACTAAATTCATCTAGAAGCACTCCAATGGGCACAATGTAAGGGTACATGGCACACCCCCCGGACTTGGGACGCAACTGTAACAGGGACTTTACCTAATGAATGCAAACATTGTAACCTACTCATTTGTACTCTCGATTTAATCTGAAATTTTTAAAAAAGAAGCAGTCCTACCGTAGAAACTACATAAGGGAATGAAGCTGATCGTTGAGGAGCTTCAGCAGTAAAATCGTCTCTCTTTTAAGCACAGATTTTCTTTAGAAAAATATACTGAGATTTGAAATTCAAACCTGAAAAATAAAATTGATGGTCAAATTCAGAAAACTTTCTGTGATGAAAAATTAAATGAGAATGATTTTCTTTGTGATGTTTGATTCAGGGATAATTTATATTATGTGTTTAATTATGGAAATTCTGATAGCTGACACTGTGGGAGGCAGCATATAACTGATGTGCTGAATTTATGAGTGTTGTTGATTTAATTAAAGTATTTCTTCCTTTACATGTTATAGTCATTATTAGACAAAGTCAAACTGTAAAACTTTCTTTCCCCTCCAAAAGTGTATATGGTATAAAATGTATCCCTCAATTTAGAACATATGTTTTCAATATAAACAAATGATAAAGTTCCGCAAGGATAAATTATTTAACTATTTAAAATTAATTTCCTTTCCTTGAGCTACAACACAGCCCATTGAATTATGTAAGTATAATTATAGCTCTTCCCCTTGATTACTTTCTCTGCATACACACTTAGCAGTAGAAATGTTGAAATATATCATTTGCTAGAGTATTACTGCATAGAAAATCACTTCCACAGGATATGATTATGTGTTCCAGAAAAAAAGGAAATTGGACATAAATACTATATATATGTAAAAAATACTGATTTATGAAATTTAAACAGGTTTGTTTACTGTAGGAATTCTCAGACTAATGTGCATTTTGGATTTTGAGTAGGTAAATGTAATGTTTATTATGTATCAAACAAAATTATTTGACAATGGAACTCTTATCACTGATACTATCAAGATTGTACTATTCTTCTGGACACATTTTATGCAATGCTGATGTAGATCTAAGGATCAATGAGTATATGACGAATTTCTTCATTCGAAAGTGATCATTCTCAGATCACTTCTTATAAGTTTAAATAATGAGACACAGTCTATCCTGAAAGAATTTACACTCACTGCTTGATTCCCACAGACACACAACACAATTACATACATACAACTAGAATTCGTTGTGTTAATAATACTAATAGTATTTAAAAATCTAATGAAACATATGAGAAGGCAAGAGAAAAGAAGAAAGATGACTTAAATCTGGCTGACAAAAATGGGAAATTTCATCCATTATTTGGTGCATCTGCTGGCTCAAAGTGTTTGCCAGAGACTATAGAAAAGATGCTTTGTACATATGAACATAAAATGTTTTTGCAAGGTTTGGAACTACGTAGGAACTCCAAAGCACAGTTATACAGTTCATATATTAGAAATATTTCTAAATTCATTTCCTGCAAACTTGTACAGCCTGTTTGGAAAGAAGTATAGAGAATACTCAAAGAACTCAAAATGGACCTTCTATTTGATTCTGTAATCCAATTACTAGGCATACACCCAGAAGAGAAAAAATCATTTTATCATAAGGACATTTGCACTAGATTGTTTATTGTAGCTCAATTTACAATAGCCAAGATGTGGAACCAACCCAAGTGCCCATCAACCCATGAACGGATTAACAAGCTGTGCTATATATATACCATGGAATACTGTTCATCATAGAAAAGATGGAGACTTTATATCTTTTGTATTCACACAGAGAGTATTGGTGAACATTCTCTTTAGTAAAGTATCACAAGAATATGGTCCTTTTGGAAAGAATTTTGGAGAATACTTAGAGATCTAAAAATAGAACTCTCATTCGATCCTATAATTCCTCTACATGGTATATATCCAGAAGACCAAAAATCACATTATAACAAAGATATTTGTACCAGAATGTTTATTGTAGCCCAATTCATAATTCCTAAGTCATGGAAGAAGCCCAAGTGCCCATTGACCCACGAATGGATTAACAAATTGTGGTATATGTACACCATGGAATGTTATGCAGCCTTAAAGAAAGATGGAGACGTTACTTCTTTCATGTTTACATGGATGGAGCTGGAACATATTCTTCTAAGCAAAGTATCTCAAGAATGGAAGAAAATGTATCCAATGTACTCAGCCCTACTATGAAGCTAATTTACAGCTTTCATACGAAGGCTATAACACAGTTATAGCACAAGAATATGGGGAAAGAGGTAAGGGAGGGGAGGGCAAGGAAGGGGATGGGTGGCAGGAGGCTAATTGGTGGGACCACACCGAAGGTGCATCTTAGAAGGGTACAGGTGAAGCTTACTGAATGCAGTGTATAAATGTCTTTGCACAATAACCAAGAAAATGTCGTGAAGGCTATGTTAACCAGTTTGATGAAAACATTTCAGATTGTATATGAAACCAGCACACTGTACCCCTTGATTGCACTAATGTACGCAGCTATGATTTAATAATAATAATAATGATAATAATAATAAAAAGAATGAAACAGGTTCTGGAGAAGAGGGAAAGAAGAGAGAGAGGGGGAGAAAGACTGGTAAATGCGCCATTGATTTAAGATGTATTTAGGGCTTTGGCCTCTTATGATTCAGAGTACACCAGGTTGTGCCACAAACTGTCAAATGGAGCTGGTTTTCTTTTATTTCAAGTGACAGAGTCCTATGCATATATTTTTTATTGCCTTGGTTTTACATATGAGAAAACTGATGCTCAGACAATGTAGTTTAACTAGTCTAAAATAAAGGGGGACATAGTCTGTATTCTCATTTTAATTTACTTCTATTGTCCTTTCTACAAATTTAAATCTATTCTAAGTATCTTTTCACATTTAATATTTTCTAATTATTTCATTTAATGCTCCTTCCATTTTCCAATGTGATTATTTTATCTTTGGGGTTGGGTTTTTCCTCCTTCCATTGTTTTTGGCTTGTATATCAATACATAATCCTCTATTTACATTCTACTGGAAAAGTGCATTTTCTTGGAAAGACTTCTTAAAGAGCAGAGTCAAAGCAGGATCAAGTAGCAGAAACTAAGTTTAAGTAGAAATTAATATAAGAATACAATGGAATACCATATGGAGCCAGAGTTAGGAATGTAACCATCCCATTAAGATATGGAGACCTCGCACTAGGAAGTTTATTACCTTTTTTTGTCTGTATTTCTCTTGGGAAACTGTTTCTTTCTTTCTTTCTTTCTTTCTTTTTTTTTTTTTTTTTGTCTGTGAACCAACTACTCCCACCTTCTAGCCCACAGGACAGCAAGCAGCCTTCATTCCAGTTCCAAAGACTGAAAGTGTCTTACTTTAAAATGAAAGCCCATGTAGTCAGAATAAGATGGAGTCAGCCAGGCTAGGGCAGACATGACTCAGCTGGTCTGGCCTGTGTTAAGTCCTGCCTGGCCTTCACTGCTGTCTCTCATTCTGACTGTTTTTTAAATTTATCTCCCAACCTAAAGATGCCTATCTTGAGTAGTTTAGGTGGAATGATTTAGGAGATTGGCTCCTGGATTGGAATGTTATAATAGATCCCTGAATTATGCTGATAATAGGGGTTGGTGTGATCTTGGCTTTAAACTTTTATGTATAAAACTATAATTTTGGAAGGGGAAGAACAGAACAGTCTTGAAGAGGCTACTGTCGCTGTTCTGCAGAATTCTGGCCTTCTGACAAAGTTTGGTGGATCTACACTCTTCTCTGTGTATTGGCTAACAGTATGGGGAAAGTACTGCTGGACCCTCTTCATCCAGTACCGAAACCAGGGTTTCTCAACCTTGTTCCTAACAACATTTTGCACTGGATAATTCTTTTGGGCATTTAAAAATGTTTAGTTGCTTCTCTGGCCTATCCCTCCTAGATACCAACCCCTTCCTCCCCAGAGCAGTGACAATGAAAAATGTCTCTAAACATTGTCAACTGTTTCCCTTGGGGGCCAAATTACTCCTGGTTGAGAACCACTGTCTTAAAGGGACTCACAGAGAAGGAAATAAGAATCCCAAATTCCTAGAGAAGAAAACATTACCCATCCAGTTTGGGGTCAAGTGCAGAAGAATGATACGCTTTGGTAACAACGCAAGGGATGTTCTACTGCATGAACACAACTTCTGGAGCCCACTCCTGTGCTCTGTGATCACATGGAGGAGATGATGAAGGTATGAATAGAGAACCAAAAAATTTTTCTACATAGGTGTTATCAATAGCTGCCAAATTTAGAGGACCACCAAATTTGTCTTGTACTGATTAAAAAGTTTTTTTAACCTGAAAGAGAGTGAAACTGATCAGATTTTTCCTCTTATAGCTTATCCTGCTAGCTGGGATTCTAAAAATGAAATTAATGTAAGGTACTTTAATTGTTTTCCCAGTTAGCCTGTTTGAGAAGTTTTTAATAAGATAACAACAAAAAAAAGTTTATCTACATCCACTTAAAAACAAAATCAACTCATGGCTCATACCTGAACTTATATGTATGTACATGTGTTTGCCTCCTATTCTCAGAATTAATGAAGAATCAGGTAGCATAGTGTTTTTCCATGCAGCTATTGGATTTGGTGGAAGAGGAATTATACTTGGTGATTCACAGTATTATCCGCCACCCCAAATTTAATGTATAATGTCTGCCCCTGCAGGAGGGCTTTGCCCAGATTTCCTCAAGTTAAGTGGGCTACCATCATCCCTCTTTTAAAATCACTCAGTCACTTATTAAACTTGAGTGTTCTTGTGTTTACACAGTTAACTTGGCCAGAGAAAAGAAAAAAGTAAAAAGAGCTCCAGTGCAACAATATAGGTATTGTGTAAAATGCCTCCCCAGTCTCTGAAATCGTTTGCAGTCTAAACAGAGAAATCAAACCAAACCAAAAGATAAAGCAAAACAAAACAAAACAAAAATAATAAAACCAAAAATGCTGGCTTATTTATATATTTATCTGAATTCATTAGTTATACATTTATGGTCCTTGACAGAATAGTAAGCAAAGGAAAGCAGTCACCTTGACTCCTCAAATTAAATTCTCTAAGCCTTAAAACAAAACCAGAAGTGAACATTAGGACTCGTACACTCTCTTAGCTCCCATTAACCTAGGCAATCATTTTCACCTAAAACTGTTGAGAGTAGTCAGAGATAATATTTTGTATTTCTGTGCTATCAGTTGTAACGTCTCCTTTTACATTTCTAACGAAGCTGATTGGAGTCTTTTCCTTCCTAGTTCTGGTAAATCTAGCCAGGGGTCTGTTGATTTTGCTCATCTTTCCAAAGAAGTTTTAAGTTTTCATTTTGTTGATCGTTTACTTATTTTTTTGTTTCCAATTTTTTTAGTTCTGTTCTGAGCTTTGTTCTTTCTTTCCTTCTGCCAGCTTTGGGTTGTGTTTGTTTTTCTTTTTATATTTCCATGAGGTGTGACATTAGGTTTTCAGTGTGGTCTTTTTCTCCTTTTGATGTAAGCACTTAAGGCTATGAACTTTCCCCTTAGCAAAGGATTTTGGAAACTTTTTTTTTTTAAATTGAGACAGAGTCTTTCTTTATCACCCTCGGTAAAGTGCTGTGGCGTCACAGCTCACAGCAACCTCAAACTCTTGAGCTCAAGTGATTCTCTTGTCTCAGCCTCCCTAGTAGCTGGGACTACAGGCGCCTGCCACAATGCCTGGCTTTTTTGTTTTGTTTGTTTTGTTTTTGGTTTAGCAAGCCTGGGCCAGGATTGAAACCACCAGCCCCGGAGCCTATGGCCAGTGCCCTAACCACTGGGAAATAGGTGCCCCAGATTTTTTGTTTGTTTGTTTGTTTTAGAGAGAGTCTCACTTTGTCACCCTTAGTAGAGTGCCCAGACGTCACAGATCAAAGCAACCTCCAGTTTTTGGGCTTAGGCGATTCTCTTGCCTCAGCCTCCTGAGTAGCTGGGACTGCAGGCACCCACCACAATACCCAGCTATTTTTTTTTGTTGCAGTTTGGCAGAGGCCAGTTTTGAACCTGCCACCCTTGGTATATGGGGCTGGCACCCTACCCACTGAGCCGCAGGCTCTGCAGCACCCCAGATTTTGGAAACTTTTGTCATCTTTGTCCTTCCATTGATAAACTTTTTGATTCCAGTTTTGACTTCATCAGTGACCCAAGAGTTGTTCAGCAGCAAGTTGTTTGATTTCCATATATTTGTGTAGTTTTGAAAGTTCCTCTTCGAATTTGTTTCTAGTTTTATTCCAGTATGGTCTGAGAAGATAAATGGTATGATTTCATTTTTTCTATACTCCCTGAGATTTGTTTTTGGTCTAATGTACAATCTGTCTTGGAAAATCTTCCAGGTGCTGATGAGAAGAGTGTAGATTCTGCAGTTTTGAAATAAAATTTTCTGTAAATATCTGTTAGGCCCATTTATTCTTGAGTCACATTTAAGACCAGTGTTTCTTTGCTGATCTTCTGCTTCACTGATCTGTTCAGTTCTGTTCTTGGAGTGCTGAAGTCCCTGGCTGTTACGCTGCTGACAGTTACTTATTTCCTTAGATCTAGCAAAATGCACTTTGTTATTCTGGGAGACCCTGGTTTTATGCATATATACATAGGGTGGACATTAAATTTGTTTACAATTGAAAATAGTTTAACACAGTAAATTGTACATGAACTTGATGCCCACCTTGTATTTAGTATTGTTAGATCTTCTTGTTGAATCGATTACTTTATGGTTATGTAATGATCTTTGCCTTTTTCCCCCTACCATTGTTAATTTAAAGTCTATTTTATCTGATATGAGAATAGCTACTCCTGCTTACTTTTGGTTTCCATTTGCATGGGTTATTTTTCCATACCATTTTCCTTCAGTCTGTGGCAATCTTTGTGAGTTAAAAGGGGTTCTCAGAGACAGTGAACATGTGGGTTGTGTTTTAATCCATTGAGCCAATCTACATCTTTTAATGGGAGGCATTAACACTGTTCACATTCAATGTTAGTATTGATATGTGAGATTCTGTTCTGGTTACCATTTTGATTGTTACCTTGTGGCTTTGTTCTCTGCCTTGTGCTATTATTTTATAATAGCTATGAATTTTAATTTTTGGCTCTTAATTACTATGGTAGGTATTGACTGTTCTGTTCAATGTATGCAACATTTTTAAGCATTTCTTGTAGGGAAGCTCCAGTGACAACAAATTCCCTTGGTCTTTGCTTATCTGCAAAAGACTTTATTCTTTTTCATTTATGAAATTTTGTTTTGGAGGATACAACATTCTTGGTTGGGAATTATTCCATGTAAGGGGACTAAAGATAGGACCCTATTTCTTTCTGGCTTGTAAGCTTTCTGTGGAGAAATCTGCTGCTGGTCTAATTGGTTTTCCTGTGTGAGTTACTTGATGTTTTTTGTCTCATTGCTCATAGGAGTTCCTCATTCACCTTGAATTTGGCTAGTCTAATGACCATATGCCTTAGTCAACTTCTATACACACAAATTAGAAAATTTGAGGAAGTAGATAAATTCTTGGAAATACATAAGCTCTGAAATCTGAATCAGGAAGAATTAGAAATCCTGAGCAGACCAGTGAAGAATAGCAAGACTAACAATGACAAAATTTTTCAATAAACGAAATCCCCACACAGAGGGATTCACAGCTGAATTCCACAGACCTACAAAGATCCTGAAACTACAACTGGCACCCATTCTACTGAAACTATTCCATACCTCAAGAAGGATGTAAACCTCTTCTAACTCATTCTATGAGGCTAGATCACCTTGAGAGCAAAGCCAAGAAAGTACACGAAAAAGGAAAACTACAGACCAATACCACTTATAAACACAGTTTCAAAAATCCTCAACAAAACATTAGCAAACCTAATTCAATAGATAATCCACCAAGATAAATTTGGTTTCATCCCAGGGTTGCAAAGATGATTTAATATACACAAATGAACAAATATGATTCAGCACAAAACAGAGGTAATAAAAAGGACTATATGATTATCTCAATATATCTATAAGAGCATTCGATAAAATCCAGCTCCGCTTTGTGATAAAAACCCACAACAAACTAGGCACAGAAGAAACATACTTCAAAAAAATAAAGGCTTCGTGTTCGGTAAATACATACCCAATATCTACTGAATGGGGAAGAGTTGAAGGCAATTCCCTAAGAAGTGGAAGTGTGCCTCCTGTCACTACTTCTAGGCAACATACTAGTGGAAGTCTTAGTGAGAGCAATCAGGCAAGAGAAAGAAAGAAAGGGCATTTAAACAGAGGAGGCAAAAGTATGCCTGTTAGCTGATGACATGACCTTTTATGTAGAAAACCACTAAAGATTCATGAAATTGATAAATAATTCAGCAAAGTCTCTGGTTACAAAATCAATATGTATGAATTAGTAGCATTTCTATACCATTTCATGATCTGGAAATGGTATTTGCCATACCGTTTATAATACCTGGAAAGAATAAAATACCTGGGAATATGCTTAAGCAAGGAGGTAAAAGATCTTTATAAGGAAGACTACAAAATACTGATGAAAGAAAACACAGACGGCAGAAACAAATGGCAAAACATCCCTTGCTCATGGAGTGGAGGAATCAACATTGTTAAAATGTCCAAAGTGGCTTGCAGACTCAACACAATTCCCATAAAAAAAATCATGTTTCATAGATCTAGAAAAAATAATCCTGAACTTCATATAGATTCCAAAAGAACATGAATAGCCAAAGCAATCCTAAGCAAAAAAACCAAACAATCAAACAAACAAACCCCCAACAATCTGCAGCTATCACATTATATGAATTCAAGTTGTACTGCAAGGCTGTAGTTATTGTAACCAAAAGAGCATAGAACTGGGTACAATTGGTATAAGGTTAGAGACACAGATCAGTGAAACAGAATAGAGAACCCAGAAATAGGACTATACAGCTGTGACTGACTAATTTTTTCACAAAGCAGACAAAAACGTGCACTGGGGGAATGAGGCCCTATTTAATAAATGGTGCTGAGAAAATTAAAGAGCCACATGCAAAAGAATGAAACTGGATCCCTATCTCTCACCTTATACAAAAAATAACTCAAGATGGTTAAAGACTTAAATGTAAGACATGAAATTATAAAAATCTGGAAGAAACTGTAAGAAAAATCTTTTCTAAGCCTTGGCCTAGTTAATGACGTTCTCACCAAGTCCCCAAATGCAAATATAGCAACAACAACAATAAAAATGATTGGGACTTAATTAAATTAAAATTTTCTGCACAGCCAAGGAAATAGACAACAGAGTAAATAGACAACCTACAGAATGAGAGAAAATATGTGCAAATTACATATCCCCTAAAGAGCTGACATTCAGAATCTACAAAGAACTCAGACATGTCAATAAGACAAAACGAATAACTCAATTAAAAAGTGGGCAGGAGATATGAACAGAATTTTCTCAAAAGAAGACATATTGATACAAAAGGCTACAGACTTATGATAAAATGTTAAAAATCACCAATCATCACGAAAATACAATTTTAAAACACAATGAGATGCCATTTTGCTTTTATCAGAATGGCCATTATACAAAATTAAAAAATACAATAGATATTAGCATAGATGTGAAAAAATGGTTATATGCTGTTAGTGAGACCACAAATGAATATCACCTCTGTATATAACAGTTTGGTGATTCCTCAAAGAACCAAAATTAGACCTACTGTTCCATACAGCAATGCCATCACGACCTCTATCCAAGGAGAGGAGTCACTATTTCAAAAAGACACCTGAACACAAATGTTTATCATTGCACAATTCACGATTGCAAAGACACGCAAACAACTTAAGTCTTCATCGAAAATGCAACACACACACACAGACCCACATACACCATGAAGTCCTACTAAGACATATAAAGGAATGAAGTAATGCCTTTTGCAGCAACTTGGATGAAACTGAAGAACATTATTTTAAGTGAAGTATTGAAGTATCTCAGGAATGAAAAAATAATCACCATATGTTTTCTTTTTACCTTTTTAGGTTATTTATTTATTTAATTCTTTATTAAATCATAACTGTGTACATTAAAGCATTCATGGAGTACAATGCACTGATTTTATATACAATGTGGAATGCTTACATCTAACTGGTTAACATAACTGTCTCCTTGCTTACTTATTTCTTGTGGCAAAAATATTCATACTCTATTCTTAATAGAACAGAAATGTATCATTGTATTATGCACATTTTTTGGATCCCCCAAAACCCTCCCTCCTCCAGGCTCCCTCTCCCCTCCCCTCCTTTCCCCCTGCCCTCCTTCTTTCTGGTCCATAGTTATGTTTTACCATTCCTATGAATGTGAACAAGTGGGAACAAAATGATGGTTACACTGAGTTCTAAGTAAAGGACATCGGAAACTAAAAAGGGGAGGGTGGGAAAGGGCTGTGGGATAAAAACTTGCCTATCAGGTGAAGTCTACACTACTCTGTGATGGGCACACCAAAAACCATGACGTCAGCAAGACAGTTCATTCATGTAACAAGAAGTGTTGCACTCTCTAATATTTTGAAATAAAATTTGTAATAAACAAATAAATTTAAAAATACTTGTTTAAATTCTGCCTCCTCCTAAATTGTCCCAACATAGACATACCAAGAGGTTTATAAAAACATTTTTTATAGAAAGGGAAAATTTAGAACAAATGTTAGGTGTGGTACTAGAATATTGGTTATGGAAATCGTGGCATAAGTATGTAAGTATACATAAGTTATGCTTCCATGTCTTAGAAGAATATACATAGAACTTTGTATACAGTAAATTAAGTTAAGAAAAAAAGTGAAAATATAATTAAAGAGAAATAAAAGAGTAAGTAGGTAGACTGATTAGAAAAGTCTTATCATAGTATGTGTATGGGGGGATACAAAACATTAATTGTGACTGGGTGATGAGATTCATGTAAGGGTTCTTAAAATTTTTTCTAATTGATTTTCAAATCATGCATCAGATTTTAATCAGAATGAAAATTATTCTGACTTTAGGAAGATTAATTAAAATACTATTCTGTTATCGATTTGGGGGAAACTTATTGCTTAGCTTTAAAAAATCTTAATCATAAACTAGTTTCAAGTGAGATATGATGGTCATTTCTCAAGCAAGCAAGTAGGAGCTCAACTCTGGCAAAAAAATAAAAGAAAAACAATAGGTTTCCTGAAATGCAGCAAATTTATTTATTCTGTGTCTGTGTGATACCAAGTAAAATCAGTTCTGTCAAATCAGAGGATCTGGCAGCCTAATTCAATAAAATGTAAAAGTCAGCTCTGACAGGTTATTGACAGTTGTGAAATCTAACCCGAAATTTCCCTTTTTGATTTGTGTTTAACAATAACTTAAGGAGATAGAACATAATTTCTCTGAATTATATATTTGTTTTTCAAAACAAGAGAAGTCTATGAAGTCATTTTTTAAATGTTAGAATAGGCCTGATTGTACCTATTTTTCTTTCCTATTCATCAACTATTAAAGAGAGAATTCTAGCTTTTCCATGCTATCAATTATCCTTTGGGGAAATGATTCAAAATCTGCTTGGGAAGGAAACCAAAAATATGTTTAAAATAAAATCAGAGCTGCTTACTGTAGCCTACAAGGTGCAGTGAAAATTAACATCTGCCAAGTTTCCCTGAACTCATATGCTCTGGCTCTACTGTCTTTGGTTTTTTTCTTAAACACATCAAGCACAGTCCTGCCCAGGACTCCTGGGCTTGCTGTTCATTCCACCTGTACCACTTTCAATCCCAGGTTTTCCCAGGGTTCTTTATCAGAAAGTCATATCAGAAGACACCAATTCTGACCATGCACCTCACGTAAAGCAGGCTGCCACTCACCCCAGTCATAGTGGTCACATCATTTCATTGTCTTTCTAGTATTAAAATAAATTTTATTTATTTATATAATGCCTGCCTTTTCTGAGTAGATTTGAGAATTGGAGAGTTGAGCCAGGATTCAAAGCCCTTCCACAGGCAGCTAGGGGAGTGAAAAAAGGACAGGAGGTGGGGAGGGGCAAGATGGCTGACTGGAAGCAGCTTCCAACAGAGGCTCCTGTCCGAAAGGAAAGATAACCTCCAGAAACTGCCCAATTGAGCTGAAGACTGAGAGCCCAGCTGAGAGAGAGAGAGGGAGAGAGAGAGAGAGAGGGAGAGAGAAGTGATAACTGCCTCAGAGGCAAAAGTGCGACTTTCAGAAACCAAGCTTCAGGCAGAAAAACTGAACTAAAGTTTTTCGCCATTCTGAACTTCCAGGACACCCTTCGCCCCTTCACTGACGCACCAGAAGCCTGACCTCTGCTGAAACTGAGGGAGGAGGACTTGAGCAGTGCCCACCCTCCCTATCTGCTGGAACAGGCACCCGCCACTTAAGAGACTCCGGGGACCCACCAAACCCCTGCCAGACCCCAGGCCAGGGGATGCCACCAGGATCCCTGTGTGGCTCTGATTCTGGCCTCACTGGGCCTCAGACCACTGCCTACAGTGGCCAGGAACTCTGCCAGGAACCCCGCTGGGCCTTGTCCCACCACCAGCAGTGGCCAGGAACTCCACTCCACTGGGACTTCCGTGCGGCCCTGATTGGCACCCCACTGGGCCTTGGCCCACTGCCTGTCATGGCCAGGGACTCCACTAGGACCCTTGCACAGGTATGATCTGTGCCCTCCCAGACTCGTTCCTACACTTTCAGCTGACAGGGACTCTTGTGGGCCTTGGCTCCCCTCCTGGTCTGCTATGGCCAGGTACTCCATTGGGTCTCCTGCGTTGGGCCTCCTCCTGCCACCCACACCAGCGAGGGACTCTGCCAGGAACCTGCCAGGCCTCTGTCAGGAACTCCAGGGGGCAAACAACCCACCTCCTCCCCTACCCTCTCTGCCTCCGCACCAGCCCCGCCCATCTGGCCAGGGACTCAGGAGGCTGTGCGACAATACCCTCCCTCTGGAGGCATCCTCCCAGCCAGGCATGGGCTCCCTTTGCAAAGGCCACTGGGTGCCCCATCCCATGCCCTGCTGCTTCATCAGGGCGTGTCACACTCTGGTGCTGCTCCCACAGCCAGAATTCCCTGGGTGGGGCTGTCCCAGAGGAGCTACACAGGGTCACTTCCTACAAAGATCCAGCAACAACAGTGATCCTGCAGGGATCTGATCTGGGAGAGACACCTCCCCAACTCTGAGGACGGTCATAGGCAACATTAAAAAATAATCATGAGGCAGAATCAACAGAAAAACTCTGGCAATATGAATAATCAGAGTAGATCAATTCCCCCAAGGAACAATAAGGTAGATACAGCACAAGATCCCTTGCATAAGCAAATGGCTGAGA
>CAUYRH010122488.1:0-22423 GCA_963574655.1 Perodicticus potto | reverse complement strand
AATCCAGCCCGGGCCCGCCAAACAACAACGATGGCTGCAACCGAAAAATGGCCGGGCGTTGTGGCGGGCGCCTGCAGTCCCAGCTACTTGGGAGGCGGAGGCAGGAGACTCGCTTGAGCCCAGGAATTGGAGGTTGCTGTGAACTGTGATGCCATGGCACTCTATCCAGGGTGACAGTTTGAGGCTCTGTCTCAAAAAAAAAAAAATTAAAAAAAAAAAGGAAATCCAAAATTTCTATATGCTTACTACAGCTGAAATAAATACAGTGTGCTCCCAAAGCCACTGCACACAGGGAACATGGGAAATTGTAGCAAAGAGTACATTTATTTACAAAATATTCATTACAAAATTTTACAAAAAGGAGGCCAACACATAGATATATACTGTAAATATTTTGTAAAATTTTGTAATGAGTATTTTGTAAATAAAGGTACACTTAGCTACAATTTCCCATGTTCCCTATGTGTGCTGACTTTGGGAGCACCCTGGGTCCTTAAAATAACTGACAAGTTTGGAAAATGCCCATAGACTCATAGAAAGGGAAATCAAATAATTAAATACAAAGTATTTTTTTCAATACAGCTGCTCATATACTCATTCAAAAATTTATTAAGTACCAGCCATATGCACAGTCTACGCACACTAGAGGAAGCCAGATGATCAAGCCATTACAGACAAAGGTAGAATAGGGGACCATTACTTAGTTCCCATTTACGGCTCTGTGTTTTCTATTGCAAAAGCTGAAAGTTGTGGCATCTAAGGGTCTCATGCAGACCAGGTACATGAGTTGTCAAGAAAAGAGCCTTCTGACTCAGCGCCAATAGCACAGCGGTTACGGCACCAGCCACGTACACCGAGGCTGAATCTGGCCCGGGGCCAGCTAAACAACAATAACAGCTGCAAAAAAAAATAGCCAGGTGTTGTGGTGGGCATCTATAGTCCTAGCTACTTGGGAGGCTCAGGCAAGAGAACTGCTTAAGCCCAAGAGTTTGAGACTGCTGTGAGCTGTGACACCACGACACTCTACCCAAGGCTACATAGTGAGACTCTGACTCCCAAAAAAAAAAGAAAAAAAAGGGCAGCAGCTGTGGCTGAAAGGAGTAGGGGGCCGGCCCCACATACCGGAGGCAGCACGTTCAAATCTGGCCCCAGTCAAAAACTGCAAAAAAAAAAAAAAAAAGAAAGAAAGAGCCTTATGGAAAATCTGGCAAGAAATGGAAGGTTTTTTTTTTTTTTAAAAGATCCATGAGTTCCCAAATAAATCAGATTATTCCATATAATTCTCCTATGGTTTAAGATTTTACTATATAATGAAGTTCCTAAGTGGTTTCATCTATATAATCCAAAAATGTACCTTCTTTTATTCAGGAAATTAGAGACTCTCTGGCAAGCAGATGACATGCAATTCCAGGACACAACAGTAAAGCCTCCATTCATAAATGCAAGTTGGATGTATTTAAGTTGGATGTTTGTAACTCAGAGACTACCTATATGTAGTACAGAGTTGCCCTCAGACTTTATAGCCACTCTGGATATGAAAGATTTTAACAGACAGAGATTTAATACCCTTCCTCACTAAGTTATACCCTGTTAAGGGCTTTCACTATTAAGAATGATTTCTTTAATTTAACCTAAGTTTCTTCTTCCATCATAATTACATTACAATTTGTTCAATTTTCTAAGGAAACAAGAACCATCACAAGTATCTGTATAAAGGATGATCATTATGCTATTTCTCAGGCTTCATTTCTCTCTTCCTTAAAATGTGGGAACCAAGCTTGATCCAATATTTACATAAAGGCTCAGAAATACATAAGGAAAAGCAATTGTACTCCAAATTCTTATATGTTTACCTCTTAATATTATATTCACAAAAAACCCAAAACAAACCAAGAAACCACTAAAGAGAAAAACCATTATTTCCTAAAATGTTTTTTGTTTCACTAGAATTCATTGCTATCTCTAGTCAACAATTTCTCCTCTTATTATCTCTGTTCACAATATGACTATTTTATTCACTTAAATTATAAAAGGGTACTGGAAAATGATTACAATAAAGTACCCAGCTTAAAGGCTGCTACCAAGTTTCTAAATTTGGGAATCTAATACCAAAAGCAAGTTAAAACAAAGTAAGAAAAAAACATAAAAAGAGCCAAGATACAAAATAGGTAGATTTTGGACGTAAAATATCTGGATTCTACAAATTTAAAAAGCATATGAGATAAAATGTAAATAACTATAACAAATTTCATTTTATTCATTTATTTATTTATTTATTTATTTTTTGAGACAGAGCCTCAAGCTGTCACCATGGGTAGAGTGCCACAGCAACCTCCAACTCCTGGGCTCAAGCAATTCTCCTGCCTCCTCCTCCCAAGTAGCTGGGACTACAGGTGTCTACCATAACGCCTGGCTATTTTTTGGTTGCAGCCATCACTATTGTTTGGCGGACTCGGGCTGGATTCAAACCTACTGGGTCAGATGTATATGGCTGGCACCTTAGCGGCTTGAGCCACAGGCGCCAAGCCTATAACAAATTTTAGATAGGGAAACTATACCAATTCGAACAATTACTTAGCAACCAAACCACTGCCACTTGGAATAAGAGAAAACAAAATTAACTTTATACCTTAGTCCCTTGAGAAAGGGAAGAAACAAGAAAAACTTACCTATAACATTCTTCCTCATTAAAAAATTCACAACATGCTTGGTGTCCATTGTTCAATGGTTAGGGTGCCAGCCACATGGGGGCTGCTGGGTTCAAACACGGCCATGGACTGCTAAACAACAACGACAATAACAAAAAAAAACTAACCAGGCATTGTGGCAGGCACCTGTAGTCCCAGCTATTTGGGAGGCTGTGACAAGAAAATTGCTTAAGCACAAGAGTTTGAGGCTTGTTGTGAGCTGTAATGCCAAAATCGCACTCTACCAAGGGCAAAATATAATGAGACTCTGGCTCAAAAATAAATAAATAAATAAATAAAAATGACAACACTTAAATGACCAAGGCTGAAGAAGTCAGACCTGGGTTATCTCAGCTCTGCCAACAACTATAAAGGTGTGATTTCAATAAACCACATATCAAGTCTGGGCCCTAGTTTTTTCATTTATAAACAAAAAATGCTGAATCAAAGATGATTTGTAAAGGCAGTTTAGAGATCAGAATTTCTGTCATTTTCCAATGAGATTTTCAAAAAAGTTTTTATACACACACATTTACATATAAGTACATGTATATATTTATATATACACAGATATCTTAATACCATTCTGAATCTCTATTCAAGTTACTTCCAAGAAAACTTTGAGAGTATTTAATACTTTCATAGTAAGATTCTTTATCATAAGGATTACTTTTAGAAAATCAGTAGCCCAAAATTTTAACATACATTAGAACCTCTGTAAGTGGACCACACAAGGAACTACAACAAACTGGTCAACATACAGAGGTGGTCAACATAAGGAACTAGGCATACTGTATATGTGGTACATGTCTGGTATATGAAAATTAGGTCAACTTAAGGAGGTGGTCAAGGTAGAGATGATCAACTATGGAGGTTCTGATATATGGTATATTGAAAGAAAATTGATTGCCATTAAAAAGACAGGGCATGGCATACTACACAGTGGATGGGGTGTTGGGGGGGATGCACCAGGGTTAGTCAGTAGCCAGAAGTAGGGAGAAAACTGGGAAAGAGCCTTTTTGTGGTTTCTCCAGAAATAGGCAGTGAGGCATGGAAAGAGAGCTTAGGGCAGCAGTTCTCAACCTGTGGGTCGTGATCCACAAGAACTGTATTAAAGGGTTGCGGCATTAGGAAGGTTGAGAACCACCGGCTTAGGGTAATGGGCTATGTGAATAATTTTAGACTACAGGGGCTGGAACACAGGGGCTGTCCCTAGTTGTCTGGTACCTGGTCCTTGGGTGATTAGGGCAGATGCCTAAATATGAGAGACTAAAAAAGAAGGTGGTTGGGGTGTAAAATCTGGATTGGCTGGTTTCCATTTGAAAGAGTATTTGCAGGGGACTATCTTTCAGAACTGGCTAACCCTGGGAGGGGCAGTCCTTCCAGGGTCAGGAAGGTCTCACATGTCAAAGCACCAGAATAGAAAAATAAAAGTTAGGATTAATAAAGCCAATTTAGCTAAGAAATAGGGAAGTCTCATTTCTATTGGATATTTATTGAACACTAGTGACTAGTGAAACAAATTCTTTACTAAGAGTACTTATGAGTGGTATTGGAGGCGATTTTTTAAATGTTTATATATTAGCAGTGTGCTAGATAGACCTCATATAAACTTTCTTATTTTTTTCTTTTTGGAGATAGAGTCTCACTTTGTCGCCCTCAGTAGAGTGCTGTTGCATCGTAGCTCAAAGCAACCTCAAACCCTTTGGCTCAAGTGATTCTCCTCCCTCATCCTCCCGAGTAGCTGGGACTATAGGCATCTGCCACAACTCCAGGCTAGTTTTAGAGGTAAAGTCTCACTTTTTGCTCAGGCTGGGCCTCCCAGAGTGCTATCACTTAAACTTTCTAAGAAACATTTTCTAAAACAGCTCTTTCCTTTCTCAATAATCATGGATAAGTAAACTTTTTCTTTAAAATTTCTATAAACTGGCCGGGCATGGTGGCTCACGCCTGTAGTCCCAGCGCTGTGGGAGGTGAGTGGATTTCCTGAGCACAGAGGGTTCGAGATCAGCATGAGTTGGAGCGAGCCATTGTATAAGACCCCATCTCTACCAAAAAAAGAAAAAGAAAAAAGACGCTGGGCATTGTGGTGGGCGTCTATAGTCCCAGCTACTTGGAAGGCTGAGATAAGAGAATCACTTAAGCCCTAGAGTTCGAGGTTGCTGTGAGCTGTGATGCCATGGCACACTACCAAGGGTGACATAGTGAGACTGTCCCCCAAAAATAAAATAAAGCGCCTGTGGCTCAGTGGGTAGGGCACCGGCCCCATATACCAAGGGTGGCAGGTTCAAACCCAGCCCCAGCCAAACTGTAACAACAAAAAAATAGCCGGGTGTTGTGGCTGGCACCTGTAGTCCCAGCTACTCGGGAGACTAAGGCAAGAGAATCACCTAAGCCCAAGAGTTGGAGGTTGCTGTGAGCTGTGTGACTCCACGGCACTCTATTGAGGGTAACATAGTGAGACTCTGTCTCTACAAAAAATAAATTAAATTAAATTAAAATAAAATAAAATTTCTGCATTTTATCATTATTTAATTTAAAAAATTCTTCACAGGTGGTCACTCTGTAAATGCATCCTTTGACTTTAGTGCAATCCAGCATTTAAAAAACTTCTTTCGTGTAATCCTCTAGACTTAAGACCCCTAGATAAAAGAGCCCACGTGGAGACTCCTGAGGGAGTTCTTCAGTTCTTTCCCTCTTCCAGAAGCTCTGGTGCTTTTCTGTATTCCTTTCTAACTTCTAATAAAAGCCTTACTACTGGAAAAAAAAAAAAAATAATAATAATAATAATACTGAAAATAAGAAACTTCTTACTTCCTAAAATAGCAGTTACAACTCAATGTTAAACTCCATTTGTACTTGCTAGTAGTTGACAGGCTGAAAGTGGTATTCTCTTGGCCTTAATACCTTCAAGTAGAAAATTTTACACATCCAGAAGATGAAGTAACTGTTGTTATTATGAGACCTCTTGGACTAAAAATCAGCTGTGATATTCTTCACCCTCCAGAAGAATTAAAGATTTCCCCTTTGGGACTGAGATATACAGGTTTCACATAACTCTTTTAATTGTAAATTTCCAGATTTTACAACTATTGTCTGACATTGGGACAGGCTGACTAGAAATCCAAGTCAAAAGGTGCTAAAGGAGTAAAGTGGTTAGGCAGGTTAGGGTGGTTACTAAAAGTTAGAGGAAAATAGCAAAGACTATGGTAAAATCCTTGGTCTGAAGATCAGGCACCAGCTTTTGAAAAGGTTAGAAAGTAATAGTGGGCAGGAGAGCTCTCTTCAAAATTACTGTGGCAGCTTTTCATGTCAGAGGGCGATGCTGCTTGTAAGCCAGAAAAGCTCAGGCCTAAGCAAGCACACGCTCCCTGGCTTTAATGGGCAGCTGGTCTCTGACTAGGCATCTTCACTGTCTGTATCCTCTGGCAAGGGCATTTGGAGTAGTCAGATGAGGTCCCAGATGGCAATCTAAATGCCCAAGGGTTAAGGGCCTGGCCTCCATCTTTGCTGTTGCTGAAGGCATGTGCCTAGTTACAAGGATATAGGCAAATGAATTATTTCCTTAAAAATTCTGTAAATCAGATCCTTTTGTAGTTCATAAGCGTGATGATTGGGTTTTCACGCACATGCGTGAGATGTGCCTCCCACAAATTTTGTTACGACATCAGCACGTTACCCATCTGACGTGATAAAAAAAAAATTCTGTAAATCCTTAAAAATGACTCAAATCTAGAGATTGAACTTCATTAAAGGAGAAAAGCATTAGTTTCCATATTACATGTGGTTCTGAGGATTTGCCAAAACAAAGACAAAACAAAACCTTGCATTTTTGGAAATACTAACATGGTTCACTCACAGTTTAACTCCAAAAAATAAACAACTTATTTTAAAACTAGCAATATTAGTAAGTAAAATTTTTCCTGAGTTTTCCACTTGTCTCACTGAAATAAAATTAAGCTCAGGGCGGTGCCTGTGGCTCAAAGGAGTAGGGCGCCAGCCCCATATGCCAGAGGTGGCAGGTTCAAACCCAGCCCCAGCCAAAAACCACACACACACAAAAAAATTAAGCTCAATTTGGCGTCTATACTCTTGTGGTATTTTAAATTATGGAATTTTAATACTAAGTGAAAATACTTTAACTATTTGATTTTACAAAACACACATACAAGTATTTCATTGTACAAAAGGAAAAAAAAAAAAAACAAACCAAGACCTCCATTCTTAATGGTAATAAAATTGTTTAATGAGGCCAAGGCGGATGGATTGCCTGAGCTCACAGGTTTAAGAACAGCCTGCACCAAAGTAAGACCTCATCTCTAAAATTAGCCGGGCGTTGTGGCAGACACCTGTGGTCCTAGCTACTTGGAAGACTGAGGCAAGAGAATGGTCTGAACCCAACAGTTTGAGGTTGCTATAAGCTATGATGCCATAGCACTGTACCAAGGGCGACAAAGTGAAATTCTGTCTCAAAAAACAAAAAAAAAATTGTTTAATGACAGAGACAAATTGCTCTCCAGTATTGAGCTCTTTTCTTACCTCTCCTCATCACAAACTGCTTATGTAATGAGACATATTTGCCTTTCACTTTGAAAATTATACATTTTTCTCCACTAGGCCAAAAAGCTGCCAAGAAACCTTTCAAAAGAACTGAAAGCTGTCTGAATACTTTGACTTCAGTCATTAAGTTTTCTTTGTGCCTTCGGGAGAGGGGAGAGTATGAAGAGTTGTCTTAATTCTTAGAAACACCCCAAAATGGACTGGCATCCTTAATAATAATAAGGTAGGAGTGGAAGAACAAGGAAGGTGGTGAACAGGTATAGAACACAATTTCCTTAAGTTTTTCCCCAATCTGTTTCTAATGAGTAAATGTTCTATACACACGTAGATGTGCACACACATACAAATATACATATGTACACACATGCATACAAACACAGGGATATACAAAATTAACTAAATCACACATTTTGGAAATATGGACTAAATTAACTTTATTCTATTCTTGTATACTATATATAAATGTACTCTGGTATATCAGTTTCTTCTAAAGTATAAATTCGCTTTTATTATTATTATTTTTTTTTTGTAGAGACAGAGTCTCACTTTATCGCCCTCGGTATTGTGGCGTCACACAGCTCACAGCAACCTCCAACTCCTGGGCTTAGGCGATTCTCTTGCCTCAGCCTCCCGAGTAGCTGGGACTACAGGCGCCTGCCACAACACCCGGCTATTTTTCTGTTTTTTACAGTTCGACCGAGGCTGGGTTTGAACCCCTCACCTTCAGTATATGGGGCCAATGCCCTACTCGATGAGCCACAGGCGCCACCTTAAATTCGACTTTAATTCTCTTTGGTAGTATGTTACCAAAAAAAATGACAAACCTCTTTGAAAAAACTATGATTTCCTTGGCTTCAAGGATTTATTTATTTTTATTTTTATTTTCTTTATTGAGACAGAGTCTCACTTTGTCTCTCTTCTCACTCTACTCAAAATGGTAGAATGCCATTGCCTCAGCCTCCCTTATAGCTGGGACTACAGGTGCCAGCCATAACACCCGGCTATTTTTTGTACCGTTTTGTTTAGTAGGCCCTGGAGCATGTGGCAGGCACCCTAACCACTGGGCTATGGTCGCCCAGCCAACTTCAAGGATTTATGATGAAGCAGCAAATATAATTTCGAAGCCAAAAAAAAAAAAAGGGTGGCACCTGTAGCTCAGTGGGTAGGGCACTGGCCCAATATACCAAGGGTGGCAGGTTCAAACCCTGGCCCTGGCCAAACTGCAACAAAAAATAGCCAGGTATTGTGGCGGGTACCTATAGTCCCAGCTACTTGGGAGGCTGAGGCAAGAGAAGCGCCTACGCCCAGGAGTTGGAGGTTGCTGTGAGCTGTGACGACACATCACTCTACCAAGGGTGATAAAGTTAGACTGTCTCTAAAAAAAAAAAAAAGAAAGAAAGAAAGAAAGAAAGGAAAAAAAAGAAGAAAGAAAAATTTGGAAGCCATGGGCTACTCATAACTCAGTGGTGAGTGAGTTATGGCCACATGCTCCGGGGCTGATGGGGGCGAACCCAGACTGTGCCTAATAAACGAAACAAACAAACAAACAAAAAAATAGCTGGGCATTGTGGTGGGTGCCTGTAGTCCCACCTACTATGGAGGCTGAGGCAAGAGAATCACTTAGGCCAGGGATCCTCAAACTTTTTAAACAGTGGGCCAGTTCACTGTCCCTCAGACCATGTGAAGGCCAGACTATAGTTTAAAAAAAAAACTATGGGCGGCGCCTGTGGCTCAAGAAGGACGATACCGGCCCCATAAGCCAGAGGTGGCAGGTTCAAACCCAGCCCCGGCCAAAAAAATTGCAAAAAAAAAAAAAACCAAAAAAAAAAACTATGAACAAATTCCTATGCACACTGCACATATCTTATTTTGAAGTAAAAAAACAAAACAGGGGCAGTGCCTGTGGCTCAGCAAGTAGGGCACAGGGCCCATATACCAAGGGTGGTGTGGGTTCAAACCCAGCCCCAGCCAAAAACTGAAAAACAAAACAAGAAAAAGGAACAAATATAAATACAGTATTTAAAATGTAAAAAAAAAAAGGCGCCCCATCTTCAAAAAAAAAAAAAAAAGACCTCCTAACTTCAGAAAAAAAGGCCCCCCCAACCACAAAAAAAGGCCCTACTAACTACAAAATTTAAAAAAAGACCTCCTAACGTCAAAAAAAAAAAAAATCCTAAACTGTTCTTACCTCAGTCCTCAGGCAGCAGCAGCAGGCTCTGCACAGGCAAGCTCGTGACTCCTCCAATCACAAGTCTCAGTCTCACCGAAGTCGAGAGACAGAGAGAAGGAGGGGAGTGAGAGAGTGCGGTGCACATTCCACACATGTGCACTGCAGCCAGGGATGAGTCATCTGCTAAGCAGGACAGGCACTGGTGGCAAAAACACCTGGTGGGCTGGATAAATGTCCTTGGTGGGCCACATGTGGCCCGCTGTTCATAGTTTGGGGACCCCTGGCTTAGGCCCAAGAGTTTGAGGTTGCTGTGAGCTGTGATGCCACCGCACACTACAGAGCAACAAAGTGAGACTCTGTCTCAATTTTAAAAAACCAAAAAAAGTTTGAAGCCAAACAGAATCTGGGTTCTTTTCCCAATGTTCCAATGTATTACTTCTGTAACCCTAAGCAAATTATATAAACTTTCCTTTTTTTTATTGAACCAGAGTCTCACTTTGTCACCCTCTGTAGTGTGCTGTACAATCATAGCACACAGCAACCTCAAATTCTTGGGCTCAAGAGATTGTCTTGCCTCAGTCTCACAAATAGCTGGAACCTCACTCTTGCTCAGGCTAGCCTTAAACTCCTGAGCTCAGCAATCTACCCACCTTGGCCTCCCAAGGCGCTATGATTATAGGCGTGAGCCACTGTGCCTGGCCTTAAAGTCTTAATGCTAGTTTCTTCTAAAAATAAGCATAAATTCCTATTTAATAACATTTTACATCCTGATCATGAAGCAAGTCATGAAATGTAAGCCTTACAAACTATATACTTTTTTAGATCTTATAACTATTAATGAAAATGGGGCGGCGCCTATGGCCCAGTGGGTAGGGCACTGGCCCCAAATACCAAGTGTGGTGGGTTCAAAAATAGCCGAGTGTTGTGGCGGGTGCCTGTAGTCCCAACTATTTGGGAGGCTGAGGCAAGAGAATAGCTTAAGCCCAAGAGCTGGAACGCCACAGCACTCTACCCAAGGCAACAAAGTGAAACTCTGTCTCAAAAAAAAAAAAAAAAAAGAATATTTACTTACTGGCTCCCTAATTTGCCCACTATATGATATAATTTACCCATATATAATTCACACGCCCAAGGTCACTATATGACCTTGGGCGTGTGAATTAACTTCTGACAGCCTTGGTCTCCTGTTCTATAAACTGATCTCATTTTCATCACATTTTTCATAGGATTGCAAAAAATAAACAATATATATAAAATGCTTAAACATGGGCACTGCCTGTAGTTCATCGAGTAGGGTGCCGGCCCCATATATCGAAGGTGGCGGGTTCAAACCCAGCCTCAGACAAACTGCAAAACAGAAAAATAGCCGGGTGTTGTGGCGGGCGCCTGTAGTTCCAGCTACTTGGGAGGCTGAAGCAAGAGTATCGCCTAAGCCCAGGAGTTGGAGGTTGCTGTGAGCTGTGTGACGTCACGGCACTCTACTGAGGGTGATAAAGTGAGACTCTGTCTCTACTAAAAAAAAAAAAAAGCGCTTAAACATAGTGCCTGACATGTAAGAGACAAACAATGAATTATTTCCATAAAAGGTCACAGGAAACAAATTCTATTGTATATAGGGAGTCACAGTGAGAGGCAGTAAGGGGTAATGGTTAAAGTCTGGTGTTCTAGAGCCAGAATGTGTTTAGATTCTGGCTACATCATTTATAATGTGGCCTTGAACTCCTCTAGGTCTCAGTTTCTACACCTGAAAGGCGGGAAGATAATAACACTTGCCTTATAATGTGTCCTGAAGATTAAATGAATTCTTATGTCAAGTGCTACATACCATAAAGATGCAGTAAGGGTTTCCGTAGTGTAGTGGTTATCACGTTCGCCTCACACCATAAAGATGCAGTAAATGTAAGCCGAAAAATAAAACAAATATAAGAGTCAAAGAAGGACTCATTTACTTGTTTTATACAGGAAAGAAAACGGCACAATTTCTGTCCCCATTATAACATTACAGAAGCAAGAGTTCAGTCCCATGTTATTCCACCTTATAAGAAACATATCAAGCTGCACAATATAGATGCTAAATATCTAGTTGCTAACTGAATTCTTGGATACAGTCTGCCAGGAGGTAGTCCATGAAATGGAGTAAAGTCTGTTAGGCGGTTATTAAAATCACTTACCTGCCCTACCAGTATAGGTACTGAAATCCTACCAATGAGGAAAAAAGGTGAGAGAAATTCTAGAAATAAAAATACAGTATGGCCTGGCATGGTGGTGCATGCCTATAATCGCAGTTACTTGGGAGGAGCACTTGAGTTTGGGAGTTCAAGACCAACCTGGAGGCTCGGTGCTTGTAGCTCAAGCAGCTAGCACATCAGCCAGTATACTGGAACTGGCAGGTTCGAATCCAGCCCAGGCCTGCCTAACAAAGACAACTACAAGTTAAAAAAAAAGTAGCCAGGTATTGTGGCAAGCGCCTGTAATCCCAGCTACTTGGGAGGCTGAGGCAAAAGAATCGCTTAAGCACAAGAGTTGGAGGTTGCTGTGAGCTGTGATCACACAGAACTCTACCCAGGGTGACAGCTTAAGATTCTGTCTCAAAAAAAAAAGAAAAAAAGACCTGGAGAACACAGTGAGACCTCATCTCAAAAATAAATAAAATAAATATGGTATGCTCTAATTTTACAAAACTGTATTGAAATCACAATCAAATTTTGCTTACAGCAGTATATTACCATACTTTGTAGCATTTATGACAAATATCTGTCAAATGTTTATACCTCAAGTTGGCTTATATGTATATTTAAATATTTAGGAAAACCTGTAGGATTTATAAACTACTTTAAGTATTTATTTCTCCTATGAACTGCAGTTAGTACCTGTCATCGAATTCATCTAATCTTTTCTTCTTCCTTCTGCCTCAATTCTCTGGCACAGACATCCTCAACTACATCCAAACAAGTATTTTCCACCCCCTCCCTCAACCCCATATCAGGCACAGGTACCCACTTACCACGACACAGATCACTATCTGGTTCCTATATTCCTGTGCAAAAGCGGCTCCGCTTCTGTGAACAAAAAGCTCTGGTGACTTGACTCATTATTTACAGAACTGTACTAAACCCCTTCTGACTGGCCACATTAAAAGGCATCTGCATAATTCCAGGGGGACAAAAAGAACCTGAAAACTTTACATACCTTCAGTTTCTCCTCACAACTCCCCTTACTGCTAAGATGGTCACCTTCAACTATCTACCAAAACATATGAAACAAACTGATGTAAATTCCATTTATTTCACTTTACTAATCACTTTTTGTATTATGACCATAAACTCTCTTGTTCTGTAAGTATTCATCTTGAGGGTGGCGCCTGTGGCTCAGTGAGTAGGGCATCGGCCCCATATGCCGGAGGTGGTGGGTTCAAACCCAGCCCCGGCCAAAAACTGAAAAAATAAAAAAAGTATTCATCTTGAGTCTATTCCAAAGTTCCAGCCATCACATTCCCCTAAGAAATCAAAGTTATCAGCTTATGTTCATTCTCTAATTCAGTATCAGGACTGTTATGTACTGAGCAATTCTCATCGAGCTGTAAGAAAACAATATACAGTAGAACTTCTGTAAGTTGACCATCCAAGGGACTATAACAAACTAGTGAACATATGAAGATGGTCAACATAAGGAATTAGGCCTACTGTACATGGTGCAGGTGTAGTCTATGAAAATTAGGGCAACTTAAGAAGTTGCTCAACACAGGGAGGTGGTCCACTATGGAGGTTCTACTGGGTCTATTATAAGACACAGACTCTACCTACATGAGGTCTATAATTCAACTTGAATATATACTAATATTCCCTGATCTAAGTATGAATTTTTTTTTTTTTTGAGGCAGAGTCTTAAGCTGTCACCCTGGGTAGAGTGCCATGGCGTCACAGCTCACAGCAACCTCCAACTCTTGTGTTTAAGCGATTCTCTTGCCTCAGCCTCCCAAGTAGTTCAAACTACAGGTACCTGCCACAGTGCCTGGCTTTTTGTTGTTGATGTGGCAGTTGTCATTGCTGTTTTGGCTGTCCCAGGCCAGGTTCAAACCCGCCAGCTTCAGTGTATGTGGCCATGCCATAACCACTGTGCCATAGGCGCTGAGCCCTAAGTATGAATTTTTCCAAGTTTGAAGACTACCAACTGAATTGCCAACCTGAGTGTGGAATCCAATGTAACCTAAAATGGTCTTCCTCCTCTTTCTGATCTGGCAAATTTTTAGTCATTTTTTTAATGTTTTAGCTCAATACTACCCTCTCCCAGAACACTACACCAAGCAGAACTAATTCCTCTTTCTTATGGGCTTCTGTAACATTTCATTCATAGCTTTTATAAACTGAACAGCACATAGTAATTTAATTAATCACATATACATCATATTCTATTGAGTCTAAGACACAAGTAACTATAAGAAAGAAAAAAGTTCTGCTAATTAAACCATGACATGCCTTTGATTATAAGGTGTATTTCAATTTCAAAGAGGTTAAAATGTACATTCTAGAAGTAAGGAAATAGAGTATGTCTCTCATAATAGATAACTTTTATTTTATTTTTTTAAGACAGAGTTTCACTTTGTCACCCTTGATAAGAGTGCCGTGGCGTCACAGCTCACAGCAACCTTCAACTCCTGGGCTCAGGCAATTCTCTTCCATCAGCCTCCTGAGTAGCTGGGACTACAGTCACCTGCCACAACGCTCGGCTATTTTTTGTTGCAGTTTGGCAACAAAACTGGGGGCTGGGGCTGGATTCAAACCCACCACCCTCAGTATATATGGGGCCAGCGCCCTACCCACTGAGCCACAGGCGCCGCCCAACTCATAATAGATAACTTATCCTTTGAGGAAGGAAAATATATTTCACTTCATCTTTAGTTTCTCAATACCTATTACCAGACTTGATACATAGTAGCAGAAAAGAACAAACCAACCTGATGTTTTTCCCTAATCCCTTATTATTACTTTCACGTTATCATTCTGGATTCACGTTATCATTCTGGACAATAAAGAGAAGTTTAACAACTTGTTTTCCATATTTAGCAACCATTTACTTTGCTACCATAGCCTTTCTAAAGATCACTGTGATTTCATGACTAAAATAACTACAACATACCTTTAACTGGGCTCCTAATTTCAAACTTCTCTACACTTTGATCTATAGGGAAACATACCAATAAATATCATTTGCATCACAACTTTCCACTCAATCCTTCTATCCACTAGATTCAGGTTTTTCAAACTTATTATTATTTTGGCAGAATCTCTTCCTCAGACAAAATGTTAGGAAATAGTTCAAAAAACAACAACTTCTCTGGCAGAGGTGGCAGGTTGTTCAATTGGCAAATCTCAGCTACTACTCTAAGAGAACCCTGGGACTCTCTACGAAGCACACAGAAAAGAAATCACCACTCCCTCCCTGTGTTAGCTATAAGACTCCATGTGAGAACTTCATGCTTTTCCAGTCTTCTCTAAGTTTAGCAATTTGACTCAAGATATCCTCTCTGTTGGCTTGGCACCCATAGTGCAGAGGTTAGGGCGCCTGCCACATACACTGGCACTGGCGTGTTCGAACCTGGCCAGGGCCTGCTAAACAATGACAACTACAACAAAAAAATAGCCAGGCATTGTGGCGGGTGCCTGTAGTCCCAGCTATTCAGGAGGCTGAAGCAAGAGAATCACTTAAGCCCAAGGAGTTGGAGGTTGCTGTGAGCTGTGACACTACAGCATTCTACAGAGGGTTAATAAGTGGAACTCTGCCTCAAAAAATAAAAAATAAAAAATAAAAGATATCCTCTCTCTTCACCTCTCCACCTGCAAAGTCTCAAATGTTTACTTTCCAAACCAATATTTTGGGCCAATTGCAAGTCCTACCCCCACTACAGAAAGCTGTCCTTGCTTATTACAATCCATTAATCTTACTTCTCCGGGTCTCAAAACCATGTACTCGGGTGGCACCTGTACCTCGTGGGTAGGGCGCTGGCCACATACACCAAGGCTTGTGGGTTTGAACCCGGCCCAGGCCAGCTAAACAACAATGACAAATGAAACAACAACAAAAATAGCCAGATGTTGTGGCGGGCGCCTCTAGTCCCAGCTACTTGGGAGGCTGAGGCAAGAGAATCACTTGGCTTGGAGCCTGTGGCTCAAGCGGCTAAGGTGCCAGCCACATACACCTCAGCTGGCAAGTTCAAATCCAGCCCAGCCCGCCAAACAACAATGATGTCACCCTGGATAGAGTGCTGTGACATTACAGCTCACAGCAACCTTCAGCTCCTGGGCTTAGGCGATTCTCTTGCATCAGCCTCCAGAGTAGCTGGGAGTACAGGCTCCTGCCACAACGCCCAGCTATTTTTTGTTGCAGCTGGCTGGGGCTGGGTTTGAACCCGCCACCCTTGGTATATGGGGCTGTGCCCTACCCACGGAGCCACAGGTGCCGCCCATCAGAGATGTTTTTTATTTTATTTATTTATTTATTTTTTTTTTTTGAGACAGAGCCTCAAGCTGTCACCCTGGGTAGAGAGCTGTGGCATCACAGCTCGCAGCAACCTCCAACTCCTAGGCTCAAGCAATTCTCCTGCCTCCGCCTTCCAAGTAGCTGGGATTACAGGTGCCTGCTATAACGCCAGGCTATTTTTTGGTTGTAGCCATCATTGTTGTTTGGCGGGCTGGGCTTGATTTGAACCTGCCAGCTGAGGTGTATGTGGCTGGTGCCTTAGCCGTTTGAGCCACAGGCACCGAGCCTTTTTTTTTTTTTTTTTTTCTTGGCCAAGGCTGGGTTTGAATCTGCCACCTCCGGCATATGGGGCCAGCATCCTACCCCTTGAGCCACAGGCGCCGCCTCAGAGATGGGAACCCACTGAAAAGAAGTAATAATTCACATATATAAAGATTCTCTTTTCCTCAGGGCTGATAATTAAGTTAGGGAAGTAGGAAATGTGATTGAAGGTGTGGTTTAAGTAGTGTGCTTATTATTACTGCAGACACATGTACCCAGAGGCTTCATAGAGCCCAGGACTAGGAATTAAAACTTCTGTTTTTGCTTGGCTGCTACCCCACATTAGCTCTTTCCCCCGGAACAAACATTATAATTCTATCTTCATTTCTTTTTTCACTTCTAAGTGATATTAATTCCTTCCCTTGGCTCGGTGCCTGTGGCTCAACGGGCTAAGGCGCCAGCCATGTACACCCGGGTTGGCGGGTACTGCACTCTACTGAGGGTGATAAAGTGAGACTATGTCTCTAAAAAAAGAAAAAAAAAAATCTCTTTTAAGTATTTTAAGCCAAAAAGAAAGACATACTGAATTTCCTTACTCCCTAAGGTAAATTAACAAATTTAATGTTGTGAGTACTTCCCAGAGTTTGGACTCTTTTTTTTTTTTTTTTTTTTTGAGCCAGAGTCTCACTATGTCACCCTCAGTAGAGTGTTGTGGCATCACAGCTCACAGCAACTTCTAACTCTTAGGTTTAAGCGGTTCTCTTGCCGCAGTCTCCCAAGTAGCTAGGACTACAGGCACCCGCCATAATGCCCTGCTATTTTGTGTGTGTATGTGTGTGTGTGTAGTTGTCATTGTTGTTTGCCAGGCTGGGCTGGGGTGTCTGCCAGCTCTGGCCCCAGCCACTGAGCTAAAGGAGCCGAGCCTGGACTTTATCAGGATCCTAGATTTTTCAACCATTGTTTAATTTGAATCAACGTAATCACATTCCTGATACTAAAGACAGTATTAGAAACACAACTGCAATTAAAGGGCTACAGGAGTCCTCTTTATTCAGTCGCTATGTTCCAAGACCCCCAATGGATGCCTGAAACCACAGACAGTACTGCACCCTATATATACTATGTTTTTTCCTATATATACATACTTATGATGAAGTTTAACTTAGGCACAGTGAAAGATTAACAACTTCTCTTGGGCATATATTTTATTCTCTTTGGGATATCCAGATTATCAGCATCACCACTCTTACACTTTAGGGCCATCACTCAGTAAAAGAAGGGTTACTTGAACATAAGTACTGTGAAACAATGACAATCAATCTGATAAGTGAGAGGGCTACCAACTGACTAACAGAAGAGCTTAGGCAGAGTGAATACGCTAGACAAAAGGAAGATTCCTGCTCCAGGCAGAAAAACATTAAGATTTCATCACATTACTCAGAACAGCATGCATACAATTTAAACTTATGAATGGTTTTCTGGTATTCTACATTTGATATTTTCAGACCACAGTTGATCACAGGTAACTGAAACCATGGAGAAGGGAGGAATCCTATACTGAGATAAGATATCTTGCCTCAAATTCAGTGTTAGGCATTGGGAGATGTGCTTAAAATACTAACAATTTGGTATTTATCAAATAAAAGAACAAATGACATAGAAAAATGTACCTTAGGCATTTTTAGGCACAGTCTAAAAATAATGAAGAAATGTATTTGCGAAATAAAGTATTATACACTTAATGCTTAGATTCACCTTAATTATGCTGCTTTTATAAGAAAAATGGTAAATGTCAGCCTCAATACCGCCCCAACAAATCCCTAGATACTTAATCATTTAAGTTCAAGTAAGACTTACAAAGGAATCTGTATGCTGGATGGGAGTACCCAGAATGGGACCATATGCTCAAATATTCATAGAACCTGAAATTTTTAGAATTAGAAGACTCACAGTTTATAGTTTATCTAACTGAACTCTGTATGCAGTACAAGAAATTCTTTTAGGTCAGCGCCTGTAGCTCATTGAGTAGGGCACTGGTCCTATATTCCGAAGGTGGAGGGTTCAAACCTGGCCTTGGCTGAATTGCAAAACAGAAAAATAGCCGGGCGTTGTGGCAGGCGCCTGTAGTCCCAGCTACTCCGGAGGCCGAGGCAAGAGAATCGCCTAAGCCCAAGAGTTGGAGGTTGCTGTGACCTGTGTGACACCGGGGCACTCTACTGAGGGAGATAAAGTGAGACTCTATCTCTACAAAAAAAAAAGAAAAGAAATTCTTTTAAAGTCTATCTCCAACAGATAAATATTCAACCTTTAATGAAAGGAAGATCACTACCTAAAGAAACAAACCATTCCATTATTATACAGCTCTAGTCTGTGTTTATGTGTGTGCGTACATAAAATAAAATAAAGCCATTTAAGTTTCAAAAAACCAGCCTTCATATCTCTAAAGACATCAGTCACAATTTCTTTTATTTTAACAATGAAACTCCCTGCTCTTCAATGAAGTGTTTTCTACACTCTTCATTCTAAGAATCCTTCTTGATGTGTTTGTCAGTTTATCAATGTCCCGTTTAACATGCACCACCCAGTACTATGCACAATACTGCAGAAAGTCTGACAAGCACCAAGTACAGAAGGAGCTTTACTCTCAGTTCATATTAAGCCCATAAATCCCAAATCATTTTCACAAGCCCTGTTGCCACACTAACTTTTTTATTTTGTAAGGATATATTCCCCCCCACTTTACTTAAGTAGAGGATCTTACCTTACATTGATCTTGCTAACTCTGGCCCAGCATTCCAGCCAATTAAGATTATTCTGAATATCAATTCTATATTCTGTCATAGTAGCACTGCCTTTTGACTTTGTCTCATCTGTAAATTCAGTAAATAAGGCCATACTTTGGCCTGGTTTTTGAAGAAAATGTTAAACAGGACTATATCAAAGACCACACCATAATACCAGAAACCTCTACTGAGGTTGACAATTACCACTTTTCATGTCATTGTGCAAGCAACTATGAGCCTTTAAAGAAATCGTGGCTACCGATACCAAAATCAAGATACAATGTGTTCACTTTACTTCCTTTGTATACTCATCTGGAAATCCTGAAGAAAGAAGATACAAATCTAGTTTCTTAGTGAACCCACAGTGGCTCCCAATGATTCCTGTTCTTTAATTTTCAGAGGCCAACCACTCAATATTACATTCAAAGACTCTGTTAAGGATGGTTATCAAGCTCATTTGTCCAAAGTTTAGGGTGTTTTGAAAAATTGAGGTGTTTACTCATACCATATATTTTGGTACAACTGTCAAGTTACATAATTTTTAAGTTACTGATACTTGCCTGAAACTAAATCTGAAAATTCCTCCTGGAGCTATGATAGTATTCATCTGCATCATCCTGACTTCTAAAAATCAACAAATATCCTCTATTCCCTCATCTTGAACAAGCATCTCAGAGACGCTGCTAGTCGTTTCAGTTGCAACTTCACTTTCCTTGCTGGTTAACAGAAGCAGAGTGAAGAAGCTCTGCCTTTTCTCTGTTCTCTCTTAATACATACAGTACTACACAATTTTACTCAAGCAATATGTTTTTCTTGCGTTGATATAAAGCCATATAAGTTATTTTATATAATTTTAAATGGCTGGCTTTATTATGAATTTCTGCATTCCTAACGTTATTCTTTTTTTTTTCTTCTTTTTGGAGAGAAAGTCTCACTTTATCACCCTCGGTAGAATGCCGTGGTATCACAGCTCACAGCAACCTCAAACTCGTGGGCTCAAGTAATTTCCTTGCCTCAGCCTCCACAGTAGGTGGGACTACAGGTGCCAGCCACAACGCCTGCCCTACTATTTTTAGAGATGAGGTCTCGCACTGGCCCAGGATGGTCTCAAACTTGTGAACTCAAGCAATCCACCCGCCTCAGCCTCCCAGAGTGCTAGGATTCCAGGTGTGAGCCATCTCACCCAGCCATCCTGAACATTATTCCTAAAGTGTCATACTACTTTTTGCTTTCATTCTTAATCCTATGCCCTTCCTTCTGTCTTCCACATAACAGTATTTTAAAATCTGAGCTTAATATGGAGGTCTCCAGGGAGCCACATCTGTTCCTATTCACCACTTACTTTACTGCTTTTGGTCATAATTATCTGTCAGCACTATAGACTGTTAGAGCTAAAAGAGACCTTAACTCCTTAACTGCACAATATTTCCATTTTCAAAACTGTCCACCTTTTTTTTTTTTTTTTTTGAGACACTTGGTTATCCTCAGTAGAGAACCGTAGCATCTTAGCTCACAGCAACCTCAAGCTCTTGGGCTCAAGCGATTCTCTTGCCTCAGCATCCCAAGTAGCTGGGCCTATAGGTGCCTGCCCAGCTATTTTTAGAGACAGGGTCTTGCTCTTGCTCAGGCTGGAACCTGTGAGCACAGGCAATCTACCTGCCTCCCAAGAGCTGAAAACTGTCCACCTTTTAAAGAATTTAAGTATTCATATCAAGACGCAAAAGGGTCAAAAACAGCCTTTTGGGTAGTCATTTTATCTGATAAAAATGCCATTCAGAAAAAAGTAGCCTTTATCTATAGATATAGCTTTTTTTTTTTTTTGAGACAGGTTCTCACTATGTCACCCTGGGTAGAGTGCCATGTCATCACAGCTCACAGCAACCTCAAACTCTTGGGCTTACGCGATTCTCTTGCCTCAGCCTCCCGAGTAGCTGGGACTACAGGTGCCTGCCACAACACCTGGCTATTTTTAGAGATGAGGTTTCTGTCTGGCTCAGCCTGGTCTCAAACCCATGAGCTCAGGCAATCCACCCACCTCGGCCTCCCAGAGTGTTGGGATTAAGCCGTCAGGCACCACGCCCAGCCTTATCATAGTTTATGTTGCATGAACAATAACACTGGGATCAGAGATAACTTTAAGTCACGACTCTTCCACTCACTGGAGAGCAAATGTTCCTAAAGAAATAAAGCTCAGGCTTGGCGCCTGTGGCTCAATGGGCTAAGGCGCCAGCCACGTACACCTGAGCTGGCAGGTTCGAATCCAGCCCGGGCCCGCCAAACAACAATGACCGCTGCAATCAAAAAATGGCCGGGCGTTGTGGCAGGCGCCTGTAGTCCCAGCTACTTGGGAGGCGGAGGCAAGAGATTCGCTTGAGCCCAGTAATTGGAGGTTGCTGTGAGCTGTGATGCTACAGCACTCTATCCAGGGTGACAGCTTGAGGCTCTGTCTCAAAAAAAAAAAAAGAAAGAAAGAAAGCTCAATGAGACTATTTGTAAAATGGACATAAAACCTACAAGGATATTATGGGGTTTAATGAGATAATATAGATACTTAAGCCAGAAGTAGAAAAGGATCACACCTGTTATCTCAGCACTTCGGGGAAAGTGAGGAGGATTACAGTAAGCCAGTTCAAGACTAGCCTTGGCAACTCAGAGAGATCCTATCTCTACAAAAAACAGAAAAATTAGCCAGGTATGGTGGGGTGTGCCTGTCATCCCAGCTACTTAGATGGTTAAGCCCAGATCGCTTGAGCCCAGTAATTTGAGGCTGCATTCAAGCTTGAGCAAGAGGGAAGACTGTGTCTCTAATACATACTACATACATATACACACATCTTGCCCAGCACTGACATATATCAGGTAAAAAATAAATGTTTGTTTCCTTCCTCCCCAGGTTTCCGTTTTTAGAAAAATCCATTTCTTTCCGACACCTAAGAAAAAAATCCATTTCTAACTATAATTTGGGAAAAGGTACTATAATATCTCAGTGGCCTAACAATTCTCTTACCTACATATTGAATTTATTAATCTCTTAGGTTCTAAACTTGCTCTTTCAAGAAAGAAAAAAATACACTCTGGGAGGCCAAGGCAAGTGGATTGCCTGAGCTTAGGAGTTCGAGACCAGCCTCAGCAAGAGTGAGACCACATCTCTAAAAACAGCCAGGTGTGGATCGGCACACGTGCCTCAAGCGGCTAAGGCGCCAGCCACGTACACCTGAGCTGGCGGGTTTGAATCCAGCCTGGGCCTGCCAAACAACAACGACAGCTGCAACCAAAAAATGGCCGGGTGTTGTGGTGGGTGCCTGTAGTCCCAGCTACTTGGGAGGCAGACGCAGGAAACTCGTTTGAGCCCAGGAATTGGAGGTTGCTGTGAGCTGTGATGTCATAGCACTCTATCCAGGGTGACAGCTTGAGGCTCTGTCTAAAAAAAAACAAAAATGGAATTTAAAAAATAACACAATGATCCTCAAGCTGCTGAAATATTT
>CAUYRH010122487.1:0-32847 GCA_963574655.1 Perodicticus potto | reverse complement strand
ATAGTGATTAAGAAAATGCTATGAGGGCTATTTCTCACAGTACGATCAAAATGTTTCTGATTGTATATGAAGCACATTCTGCCCTATGATTGCACCAATGTACACAATTATGATTTAATAAAATTATTAAAAAAAAAAGTTAGAAATGGGGAAGAAAAACTTGTAGGCTTAACAGGAAACTAGAGGACAAGATTCTTTTTTGTTATTTCCAAAACTTTACTGTGAATATGTTGAGATGGGTCTTCATATCATCTAAAATCTACTTTCATTTTTTCTGTTAGGTTTGAAAATCAGTCTATTGATAAAAAATATATTTCCAAATTTTCATTCCTGATTTTTTAAAAAAATAGCAGTTTTGGCACTTGTTTGAGAGGTAAATACCTGAGGAAGCATGTACTTTTTTTGTTTTTAAACTCTGGTTGTTGAGACAATGTGACTCAATTGAGCTAGGTCCACGTGATTATAGAACAATAGGATAAAAAATAGGAGCTTCAATAAATCAAGCAGTTTTGTTCGCAAGACATTAAAAAATCACTTTAGCTAAGTTCCCTCATTAAATGTTATAATATAAATTACAAAAAAAAGAGAAAAAAATGGGAAGAGAGAAAGCAGTCCTAGGCTGTGGTGTCTTCACCATTTTCAAAGGTCAAACAGCTAAGTGTCAGCCCCAACTTTGGATCTCCAGAGGAGAAAGGAATTAGGCAATTCTTGACAATTCAAAAACATAATTACTTCACCAAAGTTCATCTTATTGGATCTCCAAGGTCTCTGTTGTCACCAGTGACCCAGTGACTGATTAGTCCTCATCCCTCTGAGGTTGAAGGTGGAGATGGTGAGGCCAGAGACAAAGTAAATGCCCTAATATGTTTCTCAATGCTTCCTCTTTGTGGCCTGGTGCATTCACATACCTCCCAGCCTTGGGCTGTGCTCCCCCTTTCCCAGATGTCCTTCCTCCTCTCTACTCAACTCGTACTCATTCCTCAAAATGGAGGAATGGGCTCTGCCCATTTTTTACCACCTGAAAGAGACTCCTTTCTCTTTCCCAATTTCCTCACACTCCACCTCACCCATTCCCTAGTCCCTTCATTGAAGGGTTGCTCTTCTGTGTGTCCATTTGCTCAATAATACTATGGAATTCCCTGTGCTCTCTCACAATACCAATACTTGATTGTGCCTTAACCATGACTCAGCTCCCAACCCAGGGACTGACATACATGGTGTTAATGGATTATTTGTCAATCAGAATGACAAGCCAAAGATAGACTCCAGACTGCTCCCCTGATGAGAGTTCTTTCTGTTGCCTGTGAATCTAATCTCCCAAAGAAGTTGATTCCAATTTCCAGAGCCCTAAATTATTCCTCTTTAAACACGTGGGAGCTCCATCTTTGCTGCCACCTGTGCTTAGCTTAGATTCTCTCTGTTTCTGCCTCAGTGACTCATTGTTTCTCAGTCTCATTCTATTGCTAAATTCAACTCCCTGTGTCTTTGTGTCTCTGTCTATCTTTGTCTCACTCTTATCTCCCTTGTATCTCTATCTCTCTCTCCCTTCCCCCCACCCTACATACACACATACCCTCAGAGTAAGGTTTTATGTGTCCCAAGCCTTGGGCTGCCTCCCAGAATGAAGAAGAGTATAGGCAGATATGTGCCAAATGACTGGAGTATAGTTAGTAGCCTCGTGCCTAGTGCCGTGCCTGGAACACAGTGGATATTCCACGATTTTTTAATTGAATTACCAGTGTAAGAAATTTATTAGCCTTAAGATGATAAAAAATGTATTGTCTGGGTCTCAGTTGCCTCATCTTTTACAATGAAAAGAGTAGTCTCTGCCTGCCTCTCAAAGTAATTGCAAGGCTGAGATAAGAAACTAGACTTGGAACTATAGTGTGGAAATAATGTCATGCCTATATGTAGGGGTGGGTAGGGGTGGTAATGGCTGAGATGCAGGTGCATCTTCTGTTTTTGCTGCCTTATCCATGCGGAAGTATTGCTGTCATCTTCCCACAGGGCTGAAGGTCATTGTGGGGGCCCTAATCCACTCAGTAAGAAAGCTGGCTGATGTGACCATTCTCACCATCTTCTGTTTAAGTGTCTTTGCCCTGGTGGGCCTGCAACTCTTTAAGGGCAACCTCAAGAACAAATGTGTCAGGAATTCCACAGCTATCAACAAGTTTGCCAACTACTCATCTCACAGAGAATGTGAGTGGAATTTATGCCATAAGGACCAAAGTCTGATTGGGACCTTGGACCATATGCAGTAGGGACAAGGGATGTGAAGGCCCTGCATGTGTGTATTGACATACATTCTGATTCCTCTTCCTGCTGAAATGCTTCTCCCTGAGCTGTGTTTCACTTTGGGGTACCTCATTTACTGTTGTCCAGCATCCCTTTTGCGAGGAAACAAGCTATAATTCCTGAGGCAAGTAATTCTGCCTCTGCTGGGGAGACTTAGAGCTGAAGTTGCTGCTCACCTCTTCTCTTCTCAGATGTGACTTTAGCCCTCCTAGTGGCCCCGTGTACCCACCATGTAAACATAGCAAAGGGATGTGCCCACTGAGTGTGCATAGCAAAGGGAACTCACCCCACTCAGACAGAAGACTTAGGAAGGGTTGCCATCAGCACATAAGGCTTGGGTTGGAGGGTTTATAACCATCTGTGAGACTTTCATTTCTTCCTTTCTTTGGCAGATGACTACATTAATAAGCCAGGCACTTCTGATCCCTTACTCTGTGGCAATGGATCTGATTCAGGGTGAGTGCCCAACACATGATGAAGCACCAATGCCCAATGGTTCCTCCTCCAGCTTTTCCTCACCATCTTATGTGTAGAGACTGGGTTATAGGTCTTGAGGGAGATATAGAAATGGGTATGTCATGGTCTTTGCCATCCCAGAGTTCCTGAGAAAAGAGTGAAAGAGTTAGCTTCTGCTGTGTAGCAAATAACTCCAGGATTTTGAAAATTAAAACAGCAACCAAATACTTGCCTCATGAATCTGTGCATCAGCATTTTGGATGTGGGTCAGTGGGAATTGACTGGACTTATTGGTGCATCTGCAGATAGTGAATAGATTAGCTGGGAGATGGATGGTTCAAGATGTCTTGTCTCTGTCCTCTGTCACGTCTCACTCCCCAGAAGGCTAGCCTGGGCCTGTTCTCGTGGCTGAGGCAAGGTTCCAAGAGAATGAGTCGAATTGTGCATGGCTTCTTGGGGTCTATGCTTAGAACTGACACTATGTTACTTTTTCTTCATTCTATTGACCAAAGCAAATGAAGGGGCAGTCTAGATCCAAGAAGTGGGAAAATAGATACCACCTCTCAATGGAAGGAGCTACAAAGTCCTTCCATTATAAAGGAGCTGTGGATACAGAAAGGGAAGAATTGTGGCCATTTTCGCAAATTATCTCCTCCAGGAAAGAATGAATATTTATCAAAAATATTTGTGTCCAATGTTCTATATTTAGTCATCACAGCTAACTCCATCCTACAGATTTAGTTATTCCACATAACAGAGGAAGAAACAGATGCAATTTCAAATTCTTGCAGTGGCCAGACTCATAACAACAAATGAATGGAATGTGCCAGGTGGGAATCTGGTGATTCAGAGATCATTCTCCGTCTAAAGGGGACATCCACTGCTCAGTCCAGCTTTTGGTTGCCATATGGAAATGTGGGTTTATTTCTTTGGTTTTGGCTCTTCCAACTTTTAAATAGAAACAAGGAATGTAAATGATTTTTGCACAAAATATGCCAACTATAAACATAGGCTACCAATTTCCAAAAGAATTTACATATTATTGGGCCAACAAAAGATTTATTTAGCCCAGATCTAACTGTGAGCTTCCAGTTTTCTATCTCTCCTGCTAGTGCATGAAGATGCTGCACTGCAGAGAAAGTGCTGTGCTGGGGGCTCCAAGGGCTGGGGAAGCACAGCAAGAGGTGGTATGAGGCAAGGAACAAGGATTAGGAAGACTTCCTGGAGGAAGGTAGGACGTTTCTGGGCTGGGTGGATAAGAGATAGTTTGAATAGAGGTCATACCACATAGTAGAAGAGAATGTAAGACAAAACTACAGGATGAGGAACCCTCAGCTCTGCCTGCTGCTTTGGCACTGGGGCAACAGGTGAGCAGAATGAGTTCAGGCAAAAGATCAGAAAGGCCCATTGCTCCTACCTCCATGGCTGGAAACTTGGAATATCAGAGCTCACAATGCCCTCACTCCCTCAGAGGGTCAATCTAACATTAGTTTTCATTTGCCTTTGAGTTAAATTTAAACCAAGAGCTCCTTCAATGTCTTTTTCCTGTCTGAATGATGGCATTCCTTGAGGCAATGGATCCAGAGAAGCCCAAGTACTTTCTGTGGTAAAGTGGTCCTGGCTCCCAGGGAGGCCAGGTCTACTGTGGGCAGGTCCCCACCAGACAGTGAAGAAGTGGACCAGGTTGGGACAGCAGGGAGAGGCCAACCCAGGATGGTGGGCAGAATGAGCCCTGATGGCACAAGCTGTGGATGCCGAATCTGGGTCCTGTGCTGGACTGCTAAGAAGCCAAAGGCCTGAGCAAAGGTCCATACTGACCAATGGCACTGTGGGAGAAAAATCTGGGGTCTCAATATAGACGGTGGATATGAGAAAATACCTAATGATTTTCAGCATTCTTTCACATATACTATTCCAGTCCATCCTTTTTAGTAGCTTCTAAGGTTAAAAACAGCAAGAATTTTAATTGCATTTTAGTATATAAATTGGAAATTAAAATTGCATTTTAATATTTACTATACTGAAGACATCATGCAAGAGACAGTGCACAGTGGTCATATTTAATCTTCAGAGCAGTTAGCTGTTGATACATAGAACAGTGAACTGTTGATATGTAGTAACTAAATTGGAGTTCTATAGAAGACACAGGAATAGGCTGCCCTTAGAGTTAATTAGGAAACCTATAGGTAATGGGGTTGACTAGCCCCTTGGGAAAGCAAATCAAGAGAGTCTTTTAAAATGTGGGTCTGCAGAGTCAGGAAACTTGTGATCTCCAATCATGTGCAGATGGATTTGGAATTGACCACAGTTAAGTTGTAGGACCTCCAGCCAATTGTATGGGGCCTGGGGTTATCTGTTCATGTGGATGTCTGGAATAAGGAAAACTCTGGGGGTGGTGTTGGTGGATGAATCCTGGGAGTAAACTAATTGTGACCTTCAAACAAAGGACTACTCTTGCCTTAACCAGCCTTATCCACTAAGCTGGATGAGAGCACCTCACACGCCCTATGCTGAGAATACAACTTGCTCCCCTACAATAAGAGAGGAAGGATTTCAGTACTCTCTACCTTAGTACCAGGCAGTCATCTTGAATTTACCTGTCTTCAAAGTTCAGTCTTCAAAAGCAGGCTGAGCTGACATAAGTATTGGGCTATTTGATGGTTATATTTCTCCTTTTAACAAATACGTAGGCACCTGTGTAGTTTTAGGCAACTGAATTCTCTCTGAACTCTAACTTAATCATTTGTACAGGAGGATTGTCAAGATGACTAAATTACAGTGTTCGCAAGGCATTTAGAGGAGGGAGAGGCATACAGGAAGTGCTCAGCACATGGAAACTGTTATTTCCATTGTTATATATAATCGGTTGGTGAACTTGGCTAATAAGAGTCCTCCTTTGATAGACACCTCTGCAGATGGTGCCAACAGGCTCTGGTTTTAAGTTTGCATTATTGCCACTGTCTATTCCTTCCCTGGTGTGAACTTGCAGAGCCTAACACCTTATGGGATCATTTCTGTTCAGTCAGCTGGCTTTCCCCGGACCACTCCTCGTGCATGAAATTCTGAGGTCCAAGTATTAGCATCTCTATTTTATGGATGAGAGAAACTAAGACTTCAAGAGGCTAAGTGTCCAAGGCCTCTCAGCTAGTAAGTAGAAAGCCAGGCCTTGAACTCTGATCTCTGACTTCAAACCTTGGGTCTTTCTGCAGCCCCAAACTGCTTTTGCCCCCACCCTATAAGCAGAAATTGTGCAATACACGCCCTTCTCTGTTCTTGCGACAGCCACTGCCCTGATGGTTATATATGCCTTAAAACTTCTGACAACCCAGATTTTAACTACACCAGCTTTGATTCCTTTGTTTGGGCTTTCCTCTCACTGTTTCGTCTCATGACACAGGACTCCTGGGAACGCCTCTACCAGCAGGTATTGATTTGCATGTCCCTATACAGACTTGGTTGGAGGCTGGTGGGTCAGCTGCATGACTACATTTTTCCTGAAGGAGTCTGACTTAACTTTTGGGGCCCATATGCTATGGGTACATGACTCTCTTCTTTCCCTTGAATCTGCAGACCCTGAGGGCTTCTGGAAAAATCTATATGGTCTTTTTTGTGCTTGTCATCTTCCTGGGATCTTTCTACCTGGTCAACTTGATCTTAGCTGTAGTCACTATGGCATATGAGGAGCAGAACCAGGCAACCATTGATGAAATTGAAGCAAAGGAGAAGAAGTTCCAGGAGGCCCTTGAGATGCTGCGGAAGGAACAGGAGGTTCGTGAGGGGCAGAAGCATTGTGAAGTCAGTTGTAGACTATGTTCTTGGACAGAGGACTGGACCAGCCACTTAGACAAGGCTGCCATCCTAGGGAACTGTAGGAGGATTTGTCTCACCTCAAGAACTATCTTAGGTCGGGTTTTCTTTAAAAAGAACCTGCATGATGATTCTTATACAGTGATTTATTGAGGGTGTGCTCTCAGAAGGAAGTGAGTGAAGGAAACAGGAGGTGGAACTAAACAAGGAGTGGTCTCAGCTGGAGACTAGCTTCAGCCTGATCTCAAGGGGAGCTCTGGAGCATGGCCTTGTACCACATTAGCTCTACCTTGAGACAAAGAGTCTGGCCTTTCATACCCCCATACCTACCCCAGGAGGTAGAAATCTTCTACAGAATGCTACAGGTATGAGCCATTAGCAGCTATCATGCAAGCAGCCTGGGGGTGGAGGTATGTGCTGACCTGGTAAAAGGGACCTGGGTAGTGCCTCAACAGAGAGCTATAAGGTCTGAGTGAGGGAGGTGTTACAGTAGCAGCTGTTCTTGCCATATTCTAATCCCGCCACCACTCAGGTCCTAGCCTTTGATCTCTGTTTTGGACCCCTCAAACCCATGCTGGGGACACATTTACGCTAAGGCCAAACAGGTACTTTTGACTGCAACTGGCAATCTTTCTTCTTAGGTGCTGGCAGCACTGAGGATTGACACAGCCTCTCTCCATTCCCACAATGAATCAACTTTAACCTCCAAAAATGCCAATGAAAGAAAGCACAGAATGAAGGCAAGAGTCTCACAGGGATCGACAGATGACAACAAATCACCCCAACCTGACCCTTACAACCAGCGCAGAATGGTAAGGGGCTCAAGTTTGTGCTTTAAATATTACCCAGTTTGCGGCTGTGATGGACAATGGGTTGAAGTGGGAAGAAGTTGGTAGCAGAGAGACAGCTAGAGATACAGAGATTAGGGGAAGGTTTTAGTAATTCAGACACCCCTCCCCAATGGTGGTCTAAATAGGACCAAAGAATTATTCAAGAGAGAGGATCAAGATTCGGACTAGGGAAAAAGGAGAGAGGAATTCAAGATGCCTCCCAGGTTTCACGACTGGGCAATCAGAAAGATGCCAATTCTAAGACAAGGGAACTAGAAGAGGAACCCTTGGTTTTAGGTAAGATGGGAAGTGCATATTGAGTATGCTGACCTTGAGGTGTCTGTGGACATCAAAGGTCAGTTTCCCTCCCACATGCTCATCTGCAGTTCTAAAGCTAGGGGCTTCTCTGTCCGTGGTACTGAAATTATTCACAATTTTTTTCCTCCTGAAGCATCAAATATTTTTGTTTGTTTGTTTTTATCTTTATTGCAAATTTATTTTTGCAAAGATGACCATAATGCAGGGAAGAGATTTTTGTTTGTTTTTAATAGATATATTGTAATTGCATATATTTATGGGGTATAATTTCTGACCTCATGCCTCAAGCCCTGCAGCTTAAGCTCTCACCTATTGTGGGTACAGCAAGCAGATCCCAGCAGTCATCTCTGTGACCCGGTCCAACCTGGGAATGGCTTCAGTATCTCACCTCATCCCCTGTGGAAATTATGTTTCTCTCATAATGACATTATTCCAACAAACTCCACTCCAACTTCCCTCACCAAGTTTCTTCCAACACTTTACCACTCCTTGAAAATCCTGAGGCCCCCAAACATGCCTTTCTGGAGGCCTGAGAGATAGTATCTCCTTTCTCGTTTCCACAATAATAGTGTGGAAAAGGAGATTCACATGGCTATTTTTCAGGTCTTCTTCATCTCTCTTCCCTTTCAATCTCTTTTTCTGTGCTCACCTAAAAGATGTTTTACTTTTTGGCAACACCATCTTTCCAGCCCCAAGATTTGTTTAGCCTTATCCATACTTAGACACATTTGCATGCCCACAGACCTCAGTGAAACACCCACACTTACTCATTTATTTGCATCTGTGTCCTTCTCTTTCTTGCTCTGCCTCTTCTGGGCAAGCACCTGGCATGCATGGGGCACAGTTTAGACAATGTTTAAATGTTTAGACAAAGGGGATTTGGCTGGGGCCTTGGCAATCACTGAACATGATGAATCACAGCTTCCATAAAAATGTCAATGATATGAATTGGGCTTTAATTTTCCCTATTCAGTCATCCTCACACAGATTAGCACCTGGTTGTCCAATAGTGGTTTGGTGAATATTCTTCTCTCTCCAGTGAGGATTACCTTCAAAAGGAAGAAAGAGGAACTGTGTATTGTGCTTGGTATAAAGAGATGACTAAAGCATTATCTCTTTCTCAAGGATTTCCACTTGGGGGGAGGGAGGAGGCAGATATAAAAACAGGTATATGTTAAACACAGTATTAATGATATGTACTTAGAAATTTGGGCCTAGAAGAGGAAATGTTCACTCTTATGTGGTGGATGTGTATCAGGAAAAGCTTCCTGGAGGAAGGGATAAGTGAGATAAATAATAAAAAGTAGAGGTTTCTCTAATATTATAATTGAATACTCAGGAAAGTTTGAGGAAGAGTATTTTCTAGGCATAAAGAATGTATATATGCATGCAAAAACAAGAAGGTGCTGTGTGGGCAGTTCTTCAATGCCAACTGATTGATTGGGGCCCACTTAGGAAGACATCCCCTTCCTCTTTTCCCAGTTATGTTCATCTGGTAAATAGATCTTAGGTAGTTTTTATATAAAACCATTTTCTGACCAACAGCAGTGAGGTAAAGATTGGGGGTTAGACATAGAAGAGACATCTCAGGAATTTCCAGAAACCCACAGGAGTCAAATTGGCCCGCTTGGATGATGTACTTTAAGGCAATTTTAGTGCCTAGACTCAAAAACATTGGCCATCATTTGTCAATAGATTAATTCTGAAAATAACTAGTGGAGAAGGAAGCTCTGGCTATTAAATGTGGTACCAAATTTTTCTTTCCAGTTTTTTCATTCATTTTATTGGTGCCCTAGTGCAAATAAATCAGGTCCCCATCTTTAATATGTATTTCCATTTCTGTTCCTTTGCTTCAAAAGTGGAAAGGATTTGTAGATTTCTATGAGTTTTGTAGTCCTTGGATGTGTATTCTAGGCAAAGAGTACCTTATTGATGATACGAGGCTTGCAGTAATTATTGCCAAACAGGAATCAAGAAACATTGATTGCAAGCATTGGCTTGTAATTATTATTTTCAAACAATCATTAAGAAAAGAAACTTCAGTACTGTGGTCTAAGGGGATAAGTAAAGATGATTTCAATTGGCAAGATGCTCCACTTTTGTAGTTTAGTAAACAAAAGGAATTAAGGAGGGAGGAATCAAATAGTGTAATCAGAGTTAACAATGTCATGAAGTCAATGTTTAAAATTTAGAAATACTATATATGACCTGAGGACAGAATTGATGGTTTGTTATGGTCAAGTTCCCACAATGATCATGGGAAATCACTAACCCAGACCACTAACTCTCTGGGGGCTCTGGGCCTATGAATTAGCTCTTTTTCTCTGGCAACTGTAAGCCACATAGTTCCCTCAATGAAAGATTTTGATGGGAAATGTTTATTGATTTGGAAGAATAACATTATTCTTCTAGGAAATTAGGCTGCAACTCTTCCTTCAATCTCTCCATTGTTGATCTTTCAAAGTTTGCCTCAAGGGATCCTGGAAATTCATTACACTGTAAAACTCTTATCTCCTTTTTTGCAACACAAACTCTCAAACTTATCAGACTGGATCTTACAAATTGTACAACTTAATTTTCAGACTGTGAAGTGCACTCATTCGTTCAACAACTACTCATCAAGTTTATTCTAGTACTAGTGTGCATAGTAGTCTCCTTAGGTCACAACTTTGCATGTGGAGATGGGAACTTAAGACTGCTTCTTCTAGTCCTGTGGCCAAAGGCTAGCTAAGGTCATCCAGGTGACCAGGTTGTCCTCTGACATATTTTTGGCTATGAAGGCCTACTGGCACTCTGTATTCTCTTTTCTCTTGTGGTCTTTCCCCAGGTTCCTTTTCTCCTGTTAACTTTCCAAGTCCACATAAAATGTCCCTTAGATATCTGTGCCTTTATTTAGCCCCTGGAAAGTCATGAGAATAAGGGAAAGGAAATGGGAGAGAGTGGAAGGAAGTACTGAGCTCTAGATTTGGCAGAGGACTAGATTCCAACCTGCCTTCTCTCCTGTTCCATTGGGGCAATCAATGCCCAGTCTTTCTTAGGCCTCACCTCTGGAAGGCGCCGGGCTAGCCATGGCAGTGTGTTCCATTTCCGGGGTCCAGGCAAAGATCTCTCACTTCCTGATGGAGTCACAGATGATGGAATTGTTCCTGGAGACCACGAAAGCTATCAAGACTCCCTGCTGCTAGGTGGGGGTGCTGGCCAGCAAGGGCTTCTTGGGTCTCTCCCTAGGAGCCCACTGCCTCAAGCCCCCAATTCTGGGTCCAAGCATGGAGAAGATGGGCACCTCACACAGTCCGCTAGTGACCTTGACCCTGTAGCTGTTGAAGTCCCGGTAAGTTTATGAATCTTCCAGACTCTCTCAAGCTACCTTCCAGCTACAGGCTATGGGCCAAAAAGCCCTGAGTATCATCAATGGAAAGGCTCTTCAGCCATCATTCTATTCAATACCTCCCAACCTACCGCCACTTTACTGACGGGGCTCTGAGACCTCAGAGACATTGAGCTGACCTCAGGTTTACTGTGGAAAACAGTGATACAGATTATTTTTAATTTGACTCCCTATATCTTCTCAGTCTTTTTTCTTTCCCCACTCATCATCACTGATTTAGAGATAGACTTTCTTGGTCTCTAAATGAGTATGAGAAATAATGAAGGTCTGTCTCTTCCTGCCTGTAATTCTATGCAAACTACACTAGGTTGGACCAATGGGACTCAGAAAAATTCTGAGAGGGTCTCAGGACATATCTTAGTAGAAGCAAGATGTCCCTTGCTTTATTTAAAGAAGAAATAGCTTGCCAAAATGCCCAAATTGGGGAATAGTGACTAACTGGCCAGCACTCTAATAGAATAATTGCAGAGTGCAACAGAAAAACAGAGACTCCTCATTGGATTGGTAGCTGTAATTTAACTTGAGTTCTCCATCCTGTTTCCATAATGATGCTTCTAGGGTTTTTCATTTTCCCTCTCTGGCTTGCCAAGGGATACAGAGAAATTTGAAAACAGAATTGTAAAGAGAACAATATGTGGTTCTATATAACTCAGATAATTCTTCCAGAGTTGCCTTGATTTGATGCCATATGATTCAAGGTCCCAGCAAGGAACAGATGGACCACTTCAATGGGCAAGAGGGGAGAGTTTAATAAAATATTTACAGAGGCATAGGCTAGGCTCAGAGAACTAGTAAGGCACAGTGAATCATCTGCAGGCCAGCAATGTAGAGAGGTATTACACATGTAGTCTGAAGAGGTAAAAGGAAGGCAGAATCAGAATGCAGCAAGAGCTGTAGCCATGCATCAGAGGCTTCCTGACAGAACTGGTGATCTCAGGTAGACGGGAACAGCTGCTACCCAGCCAAGACCCAGTATGGAAGAAGCCAAGAGGCAAATGCCTAACTTATATCTCCTTCCATTCTCAGATGTCCTGACTACAACTCCTATTGGCTGAACGTAATAGAACTGCAGAGTGAGGGTGGTGCATTCTGTACAAGTCACAGAGCAGGGCAGAGAAGGTGGACAGTGTCAAGGGCAAACAGAGAATCACTGAAAGGAAGTCCTAAAGTCAAAGCCAGTTTGCAGGGCTCTCTGGGAGGTGATTAACTGAAGGTGTTTTGTGCCTCTCTTGTGATGGGTTCCCCCACTCTTTTTTAACTATTCCCAAGATTGTCACATTTCTAGCTATTCTGAACTTGAATCATTCTAGTTAAATCATGCGGGGGAAATATTAACTCTTTAAGCCCTTCAATGTTGCATCGACCTGGGTTACAGGTCCAGTTATGCCATTTACTAACTGAATCACCTTTAGCAAGTCTCTTAAATTTCCCAAGCTTCCTTGTCTCAATTTGTAAAAAGGTTTATAATTAGATGAAGGGTTAAATAAAATAATAAAGTGCCTTTATTTTTATATGTGTCTGACAAATAACAATAAGAGTAGCTACTAGTATCATTTGCTGAGTCCTCATCATTAGAAACTTTCTAAACGTTTCCTTATATTCATTAAGTGTTTACTGTATACCTAGGAGCTCATTAATGGTAAGTACACAATAAATGCTTACTGAATTTGAACTCTGAGTGGTTTCTGCAGTGCTGAATCAGCTGCTGTGGGCCTTGGACTCCCCAAGCTCAGGGCTATAGTTACAGGCCTAACATAGAAGAACCCTAGTTCACAGATGGTGCCATCACATGGTGGAAGAGGCAAGGGAGCTCTCTGGGGTCTCTTTTATATGCACATTAATCCCATTCATAAGAGTCCTACCCTTATGACCTGAACATCATCATCACCAAAATGCCCTACCTCCAAATAACATCCACCATAGATTTGGATTTCAACATATAAACTCTGGGTAGGACACAAACATTTAGTCTTTTGCACACAAGTAATGCTACACAATCAAGACACACAAATGTTCCCTGAAGAAAGAAAGACTGCGTGGAACTAAATTTGCCTTTTACATTGGGAAAGCAAATAGGCCTATAAGAATGGAAGTCAGTGAAGTTCACTGTGGAGTAGGAACTCTACATAGACATCACGTGCACTACCCACAGGAAGTCTCATAATGGTTGTGTAGCCCACTGCTCCTACAGTTTCCACAGAAACTTGATGCAGCCCTGTCCCCACCCTGGAGTCCAGATTTTTTTCTGGAGTTTGCAGAGCCTCAGGTGACCCCAGGTCACCACATTAGCTGCCAACTTGGGCTCTGGTTCTGCCCCAGATCTATGTTCTGGTCCTCCTGCCTGAGCTCAAGCACCAGCCCTGTTTCCCCTGATCCTCCTTCAGAGGATCATAGCTTTACTGGGAAGCTCACAAATATAGTCATGAGCCACTTAACATTTTAGTCAATGACTGGTCACATACGCACATATATGATGGTGGCCCATAAGATTATAATGCCATATTTTTACCATATCTTGTCTATGTTTGTATATGTTTGAATACACAAATACTTATCATTATGTTACAGTTGCCTATGGTATTCAATACATTAACATGCAGTACAAGTTTGTAGCCTAGGAGCAATAAACATGCAGCCTAGCTGTGTGGTAGGATACATCACCTAAACTTGTGTAAAAACATTCTATGATATTCCACAACAACAAAATCACTTAATGATGCCCTTTTCAGAACATATCCCATTGTTAAGTGACACATGACTTTATGTAAGACTGGCCAATACAAGGTCGAATGGTCTATCTTTGCTACTAAAGACTTCAGGTTGGGTGATTGTACTGACACTGTTTGTGTGTCAGCAGGCTTTTGATGCAGAACAGAAGAAGACTTTCTTGTCAGCAGAATACTTGAATGAACCTTTCCGAGCCCAAAGGGCAATGAGTGTTGTCAGTATCATAACCTCTGTCCTTGAAGGTAAGTGCTTCTCATTAGAACATCCACCTATTGTGACATTGTGAGTCTCCGTGTGAGCAGCACAGGTTAGGGAATGTCCCATATCTGTGTCCTAGGGTCCTAAACACTCCTCCTTCTCATGCTCCAGACCCTATGTCCTTTATCAAAGTAGTTTTTATGTACAAAACTTTTCAAAACCAACAGAATCCAAATAATTAAATGCTCTAGTTCATCAGCTTTTATATGTATTTATGAAACTAGATCTTAAAATCGATCTAGCAGTCACCAGGGAATTTCAAACCACCTCTCAGGTATGCAAGAAATTTAACTGTCTTTAATTTTGTAACATAGCAAATTTATTCTGACATTTTTCATGGCTGTAACTTTCACAGATGTAACTTAATTTTTGTCTCAAGCCCCATTAAGCTGAATGTTGGAAGGAAGTTTAAGTAAATGAATCAGTCCATTTAACTAAATCTTTGTCAATTCAGGGTTCTGCCCATCAAGCAGGAATCCACTCAATCTCTACAGGGATGTGTCTAAGTTCTAAGCCAAGGGGGTGGGGAGGAAGGTGATGGCAATAGGTCATGATCACCTGTCCACACAAGTTCCCAGAGAGCATAATTCCATCTTCCTTACCCTGAGCCTGAGGCCTATTCTGATCCTTTTGCTTTAATCGCAACCAGTTATCTATTCCCCCTACACAAATCAAATTGTCTTGGGCTAGAAGAGTGACAAAGGACCTGAGATGAGAGTGCTGGAGAAGGGGTGCTGTGTGCTTTCCTCCAAAAAGTGTGATAAGCAATAGAAACCCCAAAACTGTTTGTAGGATTTGAAAACAGAGCCAATCTGTGGTTTACTTTTTAGGTTAAGTCAGAGGTGAAGAGTGTCAGAGAGAGACCCACATACCAGCATGGCACAGAAACTATAGAATAGGATTGGCCAGTAATGTACCTGGGTCTGAAAAGGGCTGAGGCAGCCTCAGAAAGAACTCTATGGCTCCACAATGGCAGGAGAGTAGCTGGATGATGACTTTGCCCCAAAGAACGGTATGGAAGGAATCAAGTAGGATTCCAAAAGGGAATCTAGAAAGGCCAAGAGGTAAAGCCACTTCACAGACACTCCAACCAGAGATGAGAGGGAAACTATAACTCAAGTAAAATATACTTCTGATACCACCTCAAACAATGCAATAGTAGCAAACAGTGACTAAACAAATTTAAAAAAAAGTTCCCATGTTGGGAACTTGAAGTTTAAACTGAATTCAAATATAGGACTGGGAGAAAACCCTTAATTCACATATTTTTGCATACCTATGTTTGTGTTTTGAGAAATGTGTACCCATTTTTCAGCAGTAGTATGTATAGACTCCTTCATGTTATTTTTCCTCATTGATCATTATTTAATAATCACTATTCATCATATTAGTGTCTATACTTCTAACATTTTTTTCATGGCTGCACTAGAATTTCACCAAGCTGCTATGCCCACCATTTTTTTATTGACCAGGTAAGTTCCTTGGATTTTTTTCTTTGCTATTATTCATCAAACAGAAAATGTTAAATACACTTTGCTTTTTCATTTATTTCCCCAAACTGTTGAGCTTCCTCCTTCCCTCTTTTCACTTATTCACTTAATGATGAACATTTGTTTAGCACCTATTACACATGCAGCATTGCACCAGGTGCTAAGGACTCAGGGGTGAACTTGATATACACCTTATGGAATCTACATCTTAGCACACGCAGGGGAACACAGATGATAAACAAATAAATATTCAGATGGCAATAAGAAGTAGGAGAAAAAAAAGTAGGGAAGGAGATGGAGAGTAGTGTGTGCAAAAGGATATTTTTCAGACAAGGGGATTGTGGAAGGACATTCTTTCTAAGGAGATAAGAAATCTGAAAGAAACAAGGAAATCAGACATGTGGGGAGAAAGTTTCACAGGCAGAAACAGCAAATACAATGCATTTTGCAAGAATAAAATAGGAATGAACAAAATATGTGCCCTAAACACATGCAAATGTAAGTAAGTCCTAAGAAGGTCTTGGGGTGAGTGAGAGGCAACAACAGAGGCAGAAGTTAAGAACTCTGTTCTGGAGCCCAGCTGCCTGGGTCTGCATCACAGCTCTGCCATTTATGATAAATTACATGACCTTGGAGCTCCATTAACTACTATGTTCCTCAGGGTTCTCTCTTATTAAATAGTGAAGATATAATTATCTTGTAGAGTCTTGTGAAGATTAAATGAATGAGGTCAAGCAAAATACTTAGAACCATGACTGGCACAAAGTAAATGCTTATCACATGTTGGTTATGATTATTCACTGAGGTGTAAACCATGAGGGCAGAGATGTGTCTGTTTTGCTCACAGCTGGAACTCCAGTACCTAGAGGACCAATGCATGGCTCATAGCAGGCACTAAACAAACAGTTGTTGAATTAACAATGAATGAGTATGATGCACAGAGATGGTATTTGGAGAGTGATGCTAATTTATAATAATGTGAACTAACAAAAAAATGAAAATGAGGAATAGTCAGATATCTTGGAGTAAGACAGACTTCTCTTCAGGTCTAGGAAAGAGTAGACTAGGAAAGGTAAGAGAAACAATGACATTTTAAAGAAAGTCTAGGAAAGGTGACCTTAGGTTAGGTAAAGACATCAAAGTTTTCTGAGCATAAGGCACAGAATATTCTCTGATTCGATGTTATATCCATTATGTCCATGAGATACATTAAGGACACTTCATGCTGCCTGAGTTGGAGTAGAATTTACCAAGGCTACCTCTTTGAGAGTGACTGCACCAGAGAAACTTTGGCCTGAACCAGTAAGAACTTGGAAATTCACTGAGCTCAAGACATGTGAACCATCTATATACTTGGCACACAAACAGATTTGACAATGGCCCAAGCCGGAAGACCAGAAGCAGGATCGCAGTAGTAAACACAACTGAGTCTCTGCCCTCATGCTTAGTGGGAGAGAAAGAAATGGACAAGTCAGTATGGGAGCACGGAGTGTCTGAAAGGGGAAGTGCAGGATGTTAGGGGAGATACAGCAAGTTTAGTCCAAGGTCAAGGAAGTATTCCAGGACAAAAGGACTGCAAAGCCCCTGAAGCAGAAGAGAGAATAACTTTTGGAGGAAAGAAAAAGCCTAACATAGCTAGAATATAGAGGACCTTTAAGAGAAGTTCTCAAAATAAAGATAAAGAGATTAGTGGGGCTAGATCCAAAGAACCTCCTAGACCACATTAATGATATGGGACTTCATTTTAAGATCGATGAGGTACCACTAAAAGACTGGAAGCAGGGGAACTACATTTGCATTTTGTAAAGGTTACTTAGAGTATTCATGGAGAGGGGAATTAAGAGGGGAAGTGTGATGGCAGGGAGCCCAGTCAGGAGGAAATTAGGTGCAAGATGGCAGTGCCTAAATTCTGGGATAGTGGCAGTGGGGATGATGGGAAATGGAAGGATTTGAGAGCTATCAAAGGGGCATAAGTTGCAGGACCTGATGATGATGTTCTGCCATAGGCAGCAAAAGGCATCCAGTACAGCAACTCATAGAGGGAAGAGGGGCTCCATGGAGAGAAGATAAAAAGGGAAGATCATGAGTTAAGTTTGGGACATGTTGGGTGCCAGGTGCCCTTGAAACATCCAGGTAGAGATGTTCAGTAGGAAGTTGCCATTGTAACAAATGAGTCTAGAACTTAGAGACAAGGGTGGTCAAGAGGTATATATTGAAAGCAGTTTGAAAATAGATGATAATTTTGAAAAAGAGCAAGTGGATGGGATGACATAAAATGGATCAAGTAAGAAGAGAAAAAGGCCTGGGACAGAGGTCTAAGAAAACTACGATGTTTAATGGGAAGAAGATATGGATCCAGCAGAGGAGAAGGAATGCACAGAAATAGGAGAATACACAGAAGAATACAAGGCAGAGCCACGTGTCCACATTTCTTTAGGAAGAATAGAAAGGTCAAGAGAGGCAATGCTGTAGAAATGTGAGGCAAAACAGGGCTTCAAAAGAATCCAAGAGCTTTGGTCACTCTGTAGACCATTCTTATCTCATGTAAACATGTTTTACAAGGCTACCTCTTTGAGAATGACTGCACCAGAGAAATTCAACTCTGGGTATTTCTCAACTCTGGGAAAGGTGAGACTTGACCCCATGCTCTCTTTTGTCTATTGCTCTCTCTACAGCAAAATTCCTTGCAAGTTGTTTAGACTTAACCTCCTTCACGTTCTCACCCATTTCTCTCTGTAGCCTCAGGAATCTGGCTTTTACCCTTTCCAAATTCAAATCATCTATTTCTAGTCCTCACTTCATTCTGCCTCTCTCTCATAGCATTTAACAAATTGAGAATGCTGATGAGAATGGTCTAGACAGGAGAGAAAAAGGTGATGTAGGCCTTGGGGAGGTGAAAGAGTAGTGGCCCCCCACAAGGAGAGGTAAGGCGATCTAACCATTGCAAGGGGCACGAAAGCAAAATATGGGGTGGACTTGTAGATGTGTTTGAGACTTAGTGGTAGGAAAAAGATGAAATAAGAACATTACATTGGTAATGGGCAGTGAAAATATGTAAGGTCATCAGTTTGAAGGACTGATGGGGATAGAGATTGGGTTGGAGTGGAAGGAATAAAGGAGCTCAAATATTAGGAAATGATATCCAGGGAGATGGAGAACTGAAATCAAGATACTGGAGGTGGTAGTTGCCAAAAATAAGGTCTAGGCAGCGCCTGTGGCTCAAAAGAGTAAGGCGCCAGCCCCGTATGCTGGAGGTGGCAGGTTCAAACCCAGCCCCAGACAAAAAATGCAAAAAAAAAAAAAAAAACCAAGGTCTAGGGCATGACCACAGGATGGGGGTCCAGGGTGACACATGGCTGACAGTTGTCATTGACTACACCTGTAATACAGAACTCGAGGAGACTGAACAGAGGTGCCCACCCTGCTTGACCACCTTGGCTCAGAAGTATCTGATCTGGGAGTGCTGCCCCACATGGGTGAAGCTCAAGACAACTCTCTTCGAGCTTGTGACGGACCCTTTTGCAGAGCTCACCATCACCTTGTGCATCGTGGTGAACACAGTCTTCATGGCCATGGAGCACCATGGCATGAGCTCTGCCTTTGAAGCCATGCTCCAGATAGGCAACATTGTGAGTGCTCTGCTGCACGGTCATGGCCGGGGGTGGGGTGGGGGAATGCCCCTGTGTTTAATATGTTGACCTAGCTAGGTGATAGCAGAGCATCAGTGCGAGATGTGCGGACACTGGGCTCAGGAGGTCAAGTCTTCAGGACACAGGCTAATCTGGTGGAAGTGCTTTGAGGTGAACAAGCTGAGGAAAGTGGACCAGGAGAGCCCTGAACTATAGGCAGCTAGTCACTCTTTACAGAACATAGGTCAGCCATTTGAATTCTCTGGATTTTAGTTGCCTTTACCCTGACATGAGGATAAATGTCACTTTCCCATTTAAAGATAATCTATGGATTTGTAAGCTTCTTTCAAGCTTAATTACTTTTATTACTGCAATTATCAGTGGGAATGATTTTCAGTGCTGTCACTTAAGGACAGAATGAGTGGGGGAAGGAAGGGGAAGATAGTGGAGAAGAGGGAACATGGAAGCATGTTTGCTGTTGAAACAAAAGTATCAGGGAATCAGAACTTTTCTTTTGCATCTAGTTTAGACATAATGTTACCTTAAGTGTTCCTCCATTATTTGTAAGCATTATTTGCTTTTAACAAGATACAGTCCATACAGGATTTTACTACATGTCAAAACCAGAATCTAACTCAGAGGAAGAGCAAGTGCCCCCAGTCTTGCCCCACCCATAGGAATAATAATAATAATAATAATAATAATAATGATAGCCAACTTAATTTGAATACTTGGAATACTTACTCAAGGCTGGACATGGTCTCAGATACTTCCCATGGATGATCAAATTTTATTTTCATAACAACCCTAGATGGTAGGCACTATCATCCCCTTTCACAAATGGAAAACCTAGGTACAGAAGGCTAAATTAATTTGCCCAAGAATATAGGTGAGTAAGTGACAGCACCAGGATTTGAAGCCAGACAGAATGGCTCCCAAGCCCACACTTCTTAACCTCTGAGCTAAACTACTTCACAGAACTGCCATATTATGTGTGTGAGAGTGTGACCAAATGGAGGTGGCCTACCTGACCAATGGGGGTTCCATAGGAAAGGTGACTATTCTTCCCTAGAAACCTGCCCCTCCCCCATAATCCAGGCTGTGAAAGGGATTGCAGTAGATGCCAGGACACTGCAGAATCATCATACCTTATATTTTGGCAGCGCCTAGGCTAAGAGATTGTGTTCTATTTAAAGTAGATGTGAGGAGAAAAAGTGGAAATAGAAGAAAAATGCTTATTTCCAAGAAGTCAGCCTAGACCACAGAGGCCCTTGTGGAACAGATCTTTGAGCCCACAACCTCATTTTACAGCTGGAGAAGTTAAGGCAAGAGAGAGAAATGCCCTTTCCCCCTGTGTCAGAGCACAGTGACATTTTTAAAAGAAAAGAAGCCATTGCTGCATGGGTTTGGTGCCTGATAAGTCAGGTCAGCAGTCTCCAACCTTTTTGGCACAGGGACTAGTTTCATGGAAGACACTTTTTCCATGAGTGGGTGAGAGAGTGGTTTTGATATGAGTCTGCAAGCAATTGATATATTATGGTCTCTGTGTGGTCAGATCTCTATGATAATGATAATCTGTATTTGCAGCCACTCCCCAGTGCTAGCATCACCATACAGCTCCACCTCAGATCCTCAGGCATTAGATTCTCATAAGGAGTGTGCAACCTAGATCCCTCACATGCACAGATTATAGAAGGCTAAAGTCCAATGTCACTATTGATCTGAGAGGAGGTGGAGCTCAGGCGGTGATATGAGTCACGGGGAGCTTCTGTAAATACAGATGAAACTCCACTCACCTCCTGCTGTGCAGCTTGATTCCTAACAAGCCATGGATTGGTGCCAGTCTGCAACCAGGGAGTTAGGGACTGTGGAGTCAGGTGTTTTATGAATGTTACTATTCATACTCAGCAGCACAACACTGTAAGGTTATCATCACAAAAGAGAGCACTAAGGCTTAGAGACTAAGGATCCTGCCCAAGATTGAAAGGCTGGTGCTGGTGGAGCCAGACTTGATCCAGGTCTCTGGAAGATGCAGGACCTCACTCCTCCCCCCACCACACCGTACTGGCTTGCCTACAGAGGACAGTCAATATAGATACTGTTTGAATTGCACAGTTGCAGTCTTATGGCATTAGACGAGTCACTTAAACTCTTAATCTGTTTTCCTCTCTGTAACGGGGATGCTATTGCCTGTTTCCTAGGCAGGTGAGAGGCTGAAGTGAGAGCATGTGAAGAAAAACCACATGATCTCTGGTCTCCACTTTCTTCCTTTACTTGTCTCCCTTCCCTGCTGGTTGTTGTGTGGCCCGAGCCTAGTCCTGGCCTCTCTGCATGCCAGAATTCTGGCCTATTTAAGACAACTAAAGATGCTTAGAACGGAAAAGAATCTTAGCCTATGTGTGTTGTTCTTGCTAATTATTATTATTTATTAATGAGTTGCTATCTGCTAGGTACTTTGCTAAGAACTGTACATTGATTAGCTCATTTTATGCCTATTATACAGATGAGAAAATCAAGGTACCAAAGAATGCATTACTTGTCCAAACTTATGAAAACTAGGGCGTGGATGAGCTGACATTTTTATCTGGGTCTATGTTGTCCCACAACCCATGCTTTTTAACTACTGAACCTAACGGACCCATCATTGACACAATTATACAATAATAATTATCCTAATGACTATCTACTTACTCTACTCTTACCATCACTTACGTGGAAAAACAGAAATGTGGCTTCTAATAGAAATTTCCTAAGCACTATTCAGAAATGTCTCTGTTCTGGCACATTGACTATTCCTATAACCAATCCTCAGAAGCCCCCAGATAATACAGAAACTGAACGAAAATAAGATGAGAGGATTTGCTATTTTGTAAACAAAACATTTCCTTATTGCCCTTTCTGTCATTGCCCCAGACCCCAAAGACCTCACTGTGATGAAAACTTGTTTCCATCCCCAGGTCTTTACCATATTTTTCACTGCTGAAATGGTCTTCAAAATCATTGCCTTTGACCCCTACTATTACTTCCAGAAGAAGTGGAATATCTTCGACTGCATCATCGTCACTGTGAGCCTGCTGGAGCTGGGCATGGCCAAGAAGGGAAGCTTGTCCGTGCTGCGGACCTTCCGCTTGGTAATGTTTTCTCTTGGCAACTTGGGGACACTACCAGCCAGATTCAGGGCAGCTCACCCTTGGGAGCACTGTCTTCAACCCCTACCCTGTAGAGTCCCCTTCCTTTTCTGTCCTTGTGGGAGTGAGGCAGGCCATGGCTCCTGGGAGCCTGGAGACTTGGGTGTGTGGTCACAGCTTTACACTGACTCAAAATTGTGATGTGCCTTCTCCTCTCTGGTCTTTGGACCATTCATCCACAACAAGTTCTCTTATCAAACAGCACTTGCAATGATAACCATACCAGCTAACATTTACTGAGCACTTACAATGTTTTGAGCATAATGCTAAACCCTTGATGTAATGTTCCTCCTTTTATGCTCACAATAACCCTGAGAGATAGCTGCTTTTAATATCCCTTTCGGTAGATGAGGGAAACTGAGACACAATGGTTGAACAATGACCCCAGAGTTCCCCAGTTGCCAAGCAAGCAAGCTATGGGCTTGCAGTTCAAATCCAAGTTGCCTGTCTCCAGAGTCCCAGTTTCTTATTGCCTCAATGGGATCATTCTCTGATTCCTTGGTGCCCTAAATCACAGCCCCAATATCTCACACATACCCCCAAAGCTGCTTCCAACTAGCCTCATGTGCCCCATGGGCCCTTCTCCAAACTCAGCTCCAGGACACACTCTACAGGAGAAGTTCCCCTACTCAAGTCTTTCATGTCCCATTGCATCACAGGCCACCCTCTTATCGGAGCCACATTTGTCAGCCAAATCTGTCAGATTCCCAGGAGGATAGTCAGGCATCACTGAGTTCTCCCAAGTCCCCAACCCATCTGGAGGAAGTTTGGTATCTCGTCACTCTTGGGGGGAGGCAAGAGGCCTGAAGAAATGTCATCATTTTAGTTAGCACAAGCCCCTGGTCTTCAAGATTCTCTCAGTGTCAACTGGGAGTCCAGTGTCTAGCTTTGGAGAGAGGTGACAAAGTGAAGGAGAGAATTACCACAATCTCACCAAATGCCAGCTGAAAGGTTCTGGCAAGTGCTGGGCAATCCAGAGGTTGAAGGGGCCATGTGGCGCAGGGGAGCAGTAAGACACTGGGACAGAAGGTCTGCTTGGGGTCCTACTCAGGGCCCAGTGAATCCCTGGACTTGATTTAACTGAATTGGGGGTGGCAAACTCAAATGCCTCCAGGAAATGAAATAGAACTAGCCAAGGAAGAGATTTGGGCACTGGATATTTGCTTCAGGTAAACAGGCAGAGATAAATCAGTCCCATCTGGGCAGACCCAACACTGCACACAACTCCAGGGAGGAAGATTTACATAGAAATCAGTGAGACTTATGCCAGGGAGGTGGCCTGTCCATTATTGTCAGAGTTTACAATTTCCCATTAAAAAACAGAAATCCCAACTTTTATGAGAATATTTTAATATTTGCTACTAATTCAATTTTTTAATAAAATGCTCTAAATGTCAAATATAGCAAGTTCCAAGACACATCCGCACCATAAACCACAGGTAGATAGCATCTGCCGGAGCTAATGCTGCCTTCACCATCCCAGGAAGGATAAGGGCAGAAGCCTGCAGGATTCCTTATCTATAGCCTGGAAAGTTAGAAGATCAGAATTCAACCATAGTTTTAGAAGGACAGATTTCTCTAAGTATGTAGAAAATGATGACAAGGCATCTAAACTGACGGTCAATACAAGACCTCTATGAACAGTCATCAAGAGAGCAAAATTCCACACCTCCTATAAAACCTACAAAACCTCTTGGGCAAATACAAGCTTGATGCTTTAAGTTCTATGTGATACTTCTGTTCTCCAAAGTCGAAAGTCTCAGACCATCAAAAATAGGCAGGTTTACTTTACAATGTGGTCCTACAGAATTCTCCAGATGTATGCCCCCTCCCATCCCATCTTTCTGATCTTAACATGCTGACCAATTCACAATTCCCTAATCACACCCACCAACTGCACATTTTCTTGGAGTCAATTCTTCTTCTCTCAGACCTGGCTTAGATGTCATAGTTCATCAATATGGACTTGAAAATAAACTCAATCACCTTTCCCCTTTGCATTTTTGTGTTTATCAAAACCCTACCCTAGAGTTGAAGTCATATATTTCTCTCTGCCATGCCTGAACCTGAGCTGTGGGCATTACTAGAAAAAAATCACACAGCTTATCTGGTCAGTTTCATGGTTTTGACTATTTTTCAGGGCAGTTTTATATTTTCAAAAAACTTCAGCAGATAATACAGAGAGCTTTCCTAAACCAACCCACCCAACACACACACACACATATTTTTCCCTATTATCAACAGTCCTCACGTTAGGACTTTATTACAAGTAACTTTTCAATGCTTTTCAATGCTTTCCCATTGCTCCGAGAATAAAATCCAGAGTTCTTAAGATGGTGTACAAAGTTTTGCAAAATCAGACCCTGCCCATTTCTCCAAACAATCTCTTCTTGCCCACTTTGCTCTAAGCCAGAAAGGCCTGTTCCCTCTTCCTCACACATAATAGAGCTTTTCCTGGATTCAACCCTTTATAAATTTGACATAAAGTGTGCATACTATGCTTTTATCTTTTAAGGATCTATATCACCTGTACTTATGTCACCTCCTGTCTTCACTTAGCTCACTTACTCTCAACCTCTGAGTTCAACTTACATGTCACCTTCTTCAAGAGGACCTCCTAAAACATATTATCTAAAGCTGGATTCCCTCATACAATTAGTGTTTTTCCCAGTTTACAATTATCCTCATATTCCATAAGGCAAGAACCAGATTTTTCCTTCTTTACCTTCTATCCCAATGATTTAGCACAAGGTCCAGCACATATGTAAGGTAAATGGTAAACAATTGTTGATTTTCTAAAGGAAGGAAGAAAGGAATGAAAGCAGGGTGGAAGGAAGAAGGAAGAAATAAAAATTCCACATCTTCTATGTCCTGTTTTTTTCCTTCAACTAGAAAAAATAGCGTCACTTCTCTTCCCATCTTTTAAGGCCTTGCTCCATTTGCTCCATTAGTCCACTGGTCTGTCTTTGTACCAATAGCACAAACTTCATTATTACAACTTTGAATTTGTCTGTGTATGTAAGTCAAATTATCCACCTTGTTTTGTTCAAGAATATTTTGGCCTGCACACTTTCATGTTCACTTTAGAATCAGCTTGACAAATTACATATGCACAAACACACATAACTCTTGTTTCTTACCATTTAAATCATTATAATCTACAGGTCAAATGGGAGGAAATTACATTATGCAATCTTCTGATCTGTGAAGATAGTATATTCTCCACTCATTTCAGTCTTTCAATAGTTTTTTTTTTTAATTTAGAAAGGAGACTTCATTTCTTTTTTAAATTATTATTATTAAAACATAGCTGCGTACATTAGTGCAATCAAGGGGTAAAATGTCCTGGTTTCATATATAATCTGAAATGTTTTCATCAAACTGTTTAGCATACTCTTCGTGGCATTTTCTTCATTATTGTATGAAGATATTTGTATTCTGCATTTAGTAAGTTTTGCCTATACCCTTCTAAGATGCACCATAGGCGTGGACCCACCAACTGCCCTCCCTCCACCCCAACCTCTCCCCTCCCCTCCCTTCCCAGATTCTTGTGCTATAGTTGGGTTATAGCCTTCATATGAAACCTTTAAATTAGCTTCATAGTAGGGCTGAGAAAATTGGATGCTTTTTCTTCCATTCTTGAGATACTTTGCTAAGAAGAATATCTTCCAGCTCCATCCATGTAAACATGAAACAGGTAAAGTCTCCATCTTTCTTTAAGGCTGCATAGTATTCCATGGTATACATGTACCACAATTTATTAGTCCATTCATGGGTCCGTGGGCACTTGGGCTTCTTCCATGACTTAGCAATTTGCTATAAACATTCTGGTACAGATGTCTTTGTTATAATGTGATTTTTGGTCTTCTGGGTATATACCTAGTAAAGGAATTATAGGATCAAATGGCAGGTCTATTTTTAGATCTCTAAGTACTCTCCAAACACCCTTCCAAAAGGAACGTATTAGTGTGCATTCCCACCAGCAGTGTAGAAGTGCTCCCTTCTCTCCACATCCACACCAACATCTCTGGTTTTGGGATTTTGTGATGTGGGCTAATCTTACTGGAGTTAGGTGATATCTCAAAGTAGTTTTGACTTGCATTTCTCCAATGATTAGGGATGATGAGCATTTTTTCACGTGTCTGTAGGCCGTGTGCCTGTCTTCTTTAGAGAAGTTTCTCTTCAAGTCCTTTGCCCACCCTGAGATGGGATCACTTGCTCTTTTCAGCTATATGTTTACGAATGGGATCTTCAGTTGTGTCCGCCAGATTGTTTGGGGGGAGGGGTTGATCTACTCTGGTTGTTCATGTTACCAGAGTTTTTCTGCTGATTCTGCCCGATGTTTATTTTACACTATTTGGCTAGATGAGCAGATAAGGAGAAGTTGGGTTGGGGGTTCTAGGAGTAGTGATTGGCCAGTCCTTTGCCTGAAAGCTGGGACTGACATCTGTACCTTTTCCCCTAGAGCTTTGCCAAGGACCTGTATAGTGGTACGGCCTGAGAAACTGGGGACCTTCTTGGTGTGGTTGGGTTAAGTGACTCTGTCTTATTTATAGCTGGTCTCTGTCTTACCCCAGTGAATCAGCTACTCTGGGTTGAAGTCTGAGCTGTGGGGAAATACCAGCAGTTAAGTTGCCACACACCCCACAGGCAACAATTGGAAAAGGAAAATCAAACCTTCCCCCGCCCACACACCCAGGGTACCACTTTGGATAGTCCTCAGGTGATTGGCCCAGTTGAAGGGATCCCAATGAATTGTCCCAGTCAGCACTGGTCTCAGGTGGGAGAGTTCAAAAGGTCTCCGGCAACTAGATAGCAGAGGTCTGCTGGAAGTCTAGTATAATTTGCTCCAGTGCTCCATGAGATCAGAAGGACCCACCCAGCAAATAAATTAGTCTGGGAAGGTTAATGCCTCCTTCCCCACCCTGCACCTCTGTCACACCTAGTCACTGGTAACCCTGCAGTGCTGTGATCCAGTTCCCTGCAATGAGCAGATGCTCCAGGGGTTTGAGCCTGCCTGAGTCACAGGGAGATCTGTGTCTCCTCAGCCAGGCTGCTACTCTCTGCCACTTTCTGCCACTATCTGGCAGGGGGAAGTGAGGCCTGACAACTTCAGGTGCTTAATGGGGGCTGGGGCGATTCACTCAGTTCTAGCACTGCCCCAATATTCCAATATCACTGATTGATATTGCTGACAGAACAGAACAACTTGGCAGAATTTGTTTCTGTCCCATCTATCCTCCCCTGTGGATTAGATGCTAGATTGCAAATCAGCCCTGGCTGTGTTGCTGCATGATCTTGGCTGTTGTTTGTATTGGGGCTGACTCAGTCAGAAGTCACAATTAGTTGTCAGTTCCAGCCTCTTGCTGCTTGCCCTTTGTCTCAGCTTTGATCCCCTGAGGGCCGGGTGTGTCTGAAGCTCAGTAAAGCAGTCCTCTGGGTCAGTCCCGCCCTGGGATTCCGCTGTCTCTGTGCATGGGTATTCTAATCCCCAAGCTCTGCCCAGGCTGGTACTGCCTCAGGCATAGCCTTTATTCCCGGAGCCTGCCTTTCTGTCCAGATCTGTTCCACCAGTGACTTCCTCTGGTTGCTCAGAGAGACTGGGAGCGTCCTTTCAAAATATCCCCAGGTGTGTGAGCCCTATTGTTAATGTTCCCACCACTGCTGCTGCTGTTCTGTGCCTTGAGAGCACCACCGTTCCAATGTGGTTCTCTTTCAGCTGATTTTATTCTCCTTACTCCCAAGCTGGAGAATCAGCACAGATCAGCAACATCTACACCCCTTGAGAAAATGACCAAGAATCTAGACTCCATGGAGGACAGGCTTCCAGACCTTGGGGTGAGAGTGGAGGGGAGTGCTGGGAGTTCAAAATTGCAGGTAAAGAATATAAACAGTTTTATGCCTGGCAGGAGAGTGCCATGGGACCCTGGTAGGGGAAGGAGGTCCAGTTTTCAGAGGGACTCTCCTGTGGGGTAAAATGGGAGTACATTTGAACTCTTCTCTCTTGTTTGTAGGAAGTATGGAGTATGCTGTGAGCTGTTCTCATGGGGGAGAGGACTCCATTCCGCTTGGCCATGGGTTCTGTACCTTTTGTTTGTATCCTTGGGGTTGCAGTTCACCTCAGCAGGGTTGATGCGTGTTCTTCAACCTTCTCTTTTGGCTCAGATCTGAACCATCAGTTTTCTTGCTAAATTTCTGTCCCTTAACTCTCCTTCTGGATAGGAGCCTCTGTGGAATGCTGGCTACAGACCACCATCTTGCCTCCACCCTCAGTAATGAATTTTGATGCAGAAATACTCAATAAAATCTTAGCTAATGGATTTCAACTACAAATTACAAAAATACATCACAATCAAGTAGGCTTCATCCCAAGGATGCAAGGCTGGTTTAACCTTTGCAAATTCATAAATATAATTCACCATATCAACAGAAGCAAAAACAAAGACCATATGGATCCTCCCAATATATGCAGAAAAAGCACATGATAAAATTCAGTATCCTTTTCTAACAAGAATACTTAAGAAAACAGACATAGGTAGCACATTTCTTAAACTGATTGAAGCCACCTACGATTACTCACAGCTAATCATACTGAATGGAGTAAAACTGAAAGCTTTTCCACTTAAAACTGGAACAAGACAAAGATGTCCTCTATCACCATTACTATTTAAAATAGTTCTGAAAGTTCTAGACAATGCAATCAGGCAAGAGAAGGATATAAAGGGCATTCAAATAGGAGTAAAGGAGGTCAAACTCTTACTGTTTGCCAGTGATATGATTTTACACTTACAGAACCCCAGAGACTCAACTACAAAACTCCTGCACGTGATAAAAAAATATAGTAATGTCTCAGGGTATACAATCAATGTCCACAAATCAGTAGCCTTTGTATACACCAATAACAGCCAAGTTGAGAAGCAAATCAAGGACATAATTCCCTTCACAGTGGCTTCAAAATATACCTAATGAAAGAGGTGAAAGATCTCTACAAAGTGAATTATGAAACTGTAATAAAAGAAATAGCAGAAGACATTAATAAGTGGAAGAACATACTATGCTCTTGGCTGGGAAGAATCAGCATTATGAAAATGTCTATTTTACCCAAATCTATAGATTCAATGTAATCCCCCTTAAAATACCAGCATCATACTTTGAAGAACTAGAAAAATTAGTTCTTTGTTTTGTATTAAACCAGAAAAAACAGTATATAGCCAAGACAATTCTTAGTAATAAAAATGAAACAGTGGCATCACTCTACCAGACTTCAGGCTATATAACAAGTCCACAGTAATCAAAAAAGCATAGTATTGGCACAAAAATGGAGAGATAAACATATGGAACAGAATAAAAAACCAAGAGATGAAACCAGTCTCTTGTAGCCAACTGATCTTTGATAAACCAAACAAAAGTATCCACTGGGGAAGGAATCCCTATTCAATAAATGGTGCTGAGAGAATTGGATAACCACATATAAAAGACTGAAACTGGACCCACAATTTTCACCACTTATAAAAATTAATTAGAGATAGATAAAAGATTTAAATCAAAGACACAAAATGGTATAAATCCTAGAAGAAAGTATGGGAAAACCTCATGATGATGTCAGCCTGGGGAAAGATTTTATGAAGATTTCAGTGACAATCACAACAAAGATAAACAAATGTGCACACCTAGTGTCTCCTCATTTTCTTCTGGGGACACCAAACATATTGGATTAGGATCCTACCCTTGGGCTCTCATTTTAACTTATCTCCAAGAACACATATATATTCTGAGGTATTAGGTGGGGACTTCCTAACAGGGTTATATAATCAGAGTTATATTTCACCAAACTTACCAGTGATGTATAGAAATAGTGAGGTGGGCATTTATTTCCTCGGTTTACAGAAAAAATGTAAGAGAGTGAAGTCTTGTAATGTGCTCTGTTTAGCTGAGTGGAGGAGTAGGATATGAACATGGTATAAACCATAATAAAACCTAGCAGGCAAGACTAGCCTGGTGGCCAAGATCGAACAAGGTAATTAGGAAACTATACATAGCCACACAACACCCACCTGAAAATTCTCACTCCAAGGTCATAGCATTTAGGCTTCTTTACTTTCACAGACTCTATGATTATTTGTAGGACAAAAGAGGCCCAGGCTCTGTTCTATCAGGGTGGGAATTTTATGTCTTATTCAAATGAAGGAGCACTGAGAGCCACTCACCCTTTTTCTAGGGATGTATCCCCACTGGGTGCTGCCATTTCTCTCTAGGATTTGTGCCTATGAGCTCTTACAAATATCATCTCTCTCTCCTTTCCTTCCAGCATTACTGGCTGTTTTGCTGGCTTGAGTTATGTTTCTATAATAAGATGTTTTCATCACTTTGATCCCGTGCTCAGCTCTTTCCTTTGATCTCACTGACAGTTTTCAATATGGGTACAAAAGAGGTATTCCATCCACATGTGCTTAATGGAGACCAACAGTGACAGAAGCAGTAGAGAGGCTTCAGTAAGGCAAGACTGTTTAAAAACCAGGGCCTTGTCAACAATTCTCCATAGAACGATGCCCCAGGAAGGTGTGGCCCTTATTCCTGAACACATTTTCAGACTGTGAATGGAACCAGAGCCTCCTTACTTTTGGGAGAGATGAGGAAATCCAGGAGACAGGCACAATAACTCCATAGTGTAAGATAAGCTCCATCCAAGAGTTATATGTCTCTTGACATACAAGCAGATGATAACGTCTTTCAAGGTCAGAAACAAAAATAAAAATAAAGTTCTGATGATCCCACCTTCTCCTTTAGCCACTGCCCTATTGTTTGATATAATTGACAAGAAAAAAATCCTTTTAATTTTCTTCCCTTCCATTAGTATTTTATTCTATCCTACTTGGTATTCATCACCACATTTCTTTTTTATAAGGACTGTTCCAATGTTTCTCACATTTTCATATTGAAATGTGTATGTGTTGTAGGTGAAATATCCTTCTTCCTGGAAACCACTTTCTTTGCCTCAGAGACTCTGTTTTTTTTTTTAAGTAAATTTTAGAATAATATGACAGTACGAATAATTAAGTTACAATGTTTGAGTTGTTAGGTAAGATCCCTGCTCTGGTTGTGCCCCTCACCCAGGAGGTGTGCCATATACCCTTTCATTGCACCCAGTAGGTGAGAGCACATTATACCCCACCTCTCCTCTCCTCTTTCCCCTTCCCAGTCCTCTTCTCACCAATGTGAATTAAATTGAGGTTTAGTCTTGTGTGGGTGTGCATTAGTTTGTCTATTGGCTTCATATTAGCATTGAATACATTGGATACTTGCTTTTCCATTCCAGTGATAGGTTACTAAAGAGAAAGTTCTCCACCTTTATCCAGGTTAATAGAAAAGATATAAAGTCTCCATCATTTTGTGTGGCTGAATAGTAATTCACAGTCTACATATACCGCAGTTTCTAATCTATTCATGGTTTAATGTATACATGGGTTGATTCTACATCTTGATGACTGTAAATTGATCTGCAATAAACAATCTAGTGCAAATGTCCTTATGATGAAATGATTTTTTTCTTCTGTGTAGATACCTAATAATGGGATTGCAGGATCAAATGGAAGGTCTACTTTGAGTGTTTAAGGATTCTCAGAGACCATATTCTATTCTTGTTTACTTAGTTCATTGTAGGCTGGACTTTCTGTCTTTTGTACTGATTATTTAAAGAATGGAGTGTTGGAAGGCTCGTGAGTAATCTCTCTTCTTTATGTCAAATGTCTTCATGATTTTTTAATGGCTATGTCTGAATGTGTAGTGTGTTGCTAGAAAGGAATGTGAGACTGAGCACTTTGCAAAGAAAAGAGGCTTCCTTGGCTCACAGCTCTGTAGGCTGTACACACATGGCAGTAGCACCTGTACCAGGTGAGGGATGAGGCTAACTCAAAGTGGAAGGCAAGGGGAGTGAGAATGTGTGGATATCTGTGCGGGTAGAGGTAGTGAGAGAGTGAAGTAGGAGGTGTCAGTCTCTTTTTAGGAGCCATGTCTCTGGGGGGAAAGAATAGACTGAGAACTCACTTGCCCCTTTCCCCCAGGGAGGACATTAATCTATTTATGAGGGGTGATCCAAACATCTCCCATTAGGCTTGAACTTCATCACTGGGAATCACTTTTGAACGATTTGGAGGGCCAAGCATCTAACCTATATTGGTTTCCCTGATTTATAAAGCTGGCACAATCTCTTCCCTGAGCTCTGAGTGTTAAACTTGCCCTACCTTAAAATGACATCCAGAATCTGCCTTCTCCTAATTACCTTCCCTATTGTCTTCAGTGTCTTCCAAGTCAATGTTGCTCTTAGTTCCTCAGTTGGTCTATTTCTTCTCCCCGATTCCTCCTCATAAATCATAGAGTAAGCCTTTTCTAGTTAGTCATGTCATGTCAGGTCTCTGCTCACCTATCTCCTGGGCTTCCATCTCCTGCAGAAAGCGTCCACCA